>CALSBZ010039067.1:23791-34934 GCA_943591055.1 Gobionotothen gibberifrons | reverse complement strand
AACCTCCTCCTCATTACAGACATGTTGCTGAGGGAGCTCTGGAGGGAAGGAGAGGACAGAAAGAAGAGAATACTACTGTAATGGTATAAAACAAGATATCTGAGCAGGGAAATACAACCTGTGTTTAAAGCATTATTATCATAGATGCTCATATAACCATGTACACTTTTAAAAGAACATTTTAGTTTTACACACCTCTCGTGAGTAATTGTATTTCATGTTTCCTAACGATATCCAACAGTTTGCGCTGTCGAGCTATCTCTTCCTCGAACTTCGCGATTGCTTTTTCAAAAACTCCGAATATTTCTCCAGCAGCAGCACTCAGACGCTCGTTTACAAACTCTCTCAAATACTCCACTGAAGACATGTTCAACTTAATAACATATGTCATATGTATGTGCACTACGACTTCTTGTCTTACAAAAAAAACACGTTATTCTAGCTGAAGCTTCCAGACCTCGCATTGTTTACTTCCACTAAACGTCACACTGTTAAGCAGCCTTCTTCTTCTTCTCTCGGATTATTGGCGGGTCCCAAACTACTTCAAGGTGCATATCGCCACCTACTGTACAAGAGTGTGCTGTGCATCATCATGTCACCAACCACCACCCGTGGAAGTATAATTAAACTTTTTAAAATTCACCTCATCAGCCCTGTTTCACCCGGAGAATGAAAACGTTTCTCGTAGCTCTTTCTCCCTCTCCTTATGTTCCCAGTATCCTCATCCTCATCAGGCTCCACTACCGGCCTGACACTTTCACTGAGCTTCTCTCCTTTTCATAATGTAAAATTACATTTGACATATTTTCTTTGAGAAGGTGTCCCAACTTTTGACTGGTACTGTATACATATATATTTCTAATGTAAGTTAACCCTCAGCAGTGAAACACCAGGAATGGGAATTGAGCCACCCATTCTCCTAATGCTAACATGAGGGAATGTGTTGAAAATCCAAATGAAAGCTAACCTTAACACAGTGAGGTTATACACGTCTATATAAATTGTTACATTCCACCACTCAATATGAATCAATTCAAATGATCATCTACAAAATAGTATTACAAGAATAATGAACTTAACTTCCACCTGTTGAGCTGCAACACCTCTTGAATGTTAACACAAATACTCTGAAATAAGATTAATTTCCATCACACATCCATCTGCCACTTTGATGAACAGAATGTGCTCATAACTTTAGATTTGTGTAAATTGCTCTTTAATCATTAGCATTCAAAGCTTCCATTGTTACAACACATACCAGCATACACACATCTGAAAACGTATTACTTAGTTGCCTGCACCCCTTCTAGCAGTGACCATATTCATCTCTGCTTCAGCTGATGTGTTTACAGCACTATGCCGTACCACAATATGTGGGTGTGTATCCCCTTTAAAACCCAAAACAAAAAAAGATCAGGATGATTTTTTTTTTTAAATACTTGAAATGTTGCAGACAAACAGAGAAAATACTTGCTGGCAGGATGACAACACAGGTTTCTCAGTTTCAACATCAGAGTTAATAATAAAAAGGTATCAAATACAAAATAAAAAGAATAGTCAATTAACTGGTCAACGATTTTTCCTGTTCATGGATTTTCTTGTCTGGTTTTATGAGAAAAAAATGTCTCTCCAATTTAATGGGTTTCGGTATGTTGCCCATGAAGCATAACAACTGAGTTCTCTCAGGGTTTAAGAATAAAAAGCTATGTGTGTATGCAATCCCTTATATGAGACACATGGAATACTCTTTCAAACAAGTGTTGCAATTATATGGTTTCTCACTAGTGAGGCTCTCCTCATGTCAACTGTAAAGTCTCCTCAGAACTGCCCCAAGTTTCACAAGAAGACTGCTTCTCAGGTGTATGCATCCTCATGTGCCATTTCATGTCCATCTTCCGACGGTATCTTTTCCCACAGATATTGCAGACATGTGGCCGTTCATCTGTGTGGGTCTTCATGTGGTTTGTCACATCATTTTTAAGTCTGAAATGTTTCCCACATATTTCGCATGGATATGGCTTTTCACCTGTGTGGATTGACTCATGTTTCTTTAATGTTGCAATGTCTTTAAATGTTCTCCCACAGGTGTTGCACAAATATGGCCTTTCACTTGTGTGAACCCTGAAGTGTCTATTCAACGTGGTTCTGTCCTTAAATTCTTTCCCACAAGCGTCACATGTGTAAAACCTTAAACCTGTGGGAGTAACCCGGTGAATCTTACATGTAATGTTGCTGTGACGTGTCTTTTTTTGTTCCGTCTCTGCATTTGTAGTTGATCCTGAATCTCCATGCTTGCCTGCTTTTTGATTTTGGATCACAGCTTTATGAAAGTTGTGAGAGACGAGCTGCTGGTTACTGCTTGGTTCTGGTACCACATCCTTTATTGCTGGTATGTTGCCTACACACTCTTTATTCGCTGCACTTAAAATCTCATATGAATTAAAGTTCTGATCTTCACTGTGCTCATTTTCCTCATCAGTAGCAGTCACCATAAAGGCCTCAGTCTCCTGCTTCAGTACAAGCTGCTCTTCCTCCTGAACAGTGTGGAGTTCCTCCTGTTCCTCTTTGATCTGTGGAGGCTCTGGGTCCTCTTCGTCCAGACTGGAGTTCCTTTCCTGACTACAGAGCTGCTGGTAAGTGAGATCCTCCTCCTTCTGATAGATATACTGCTGTGGGAGCTCTGGAGGGACAAAATAAACAGGTAGTGTTGTGTCAGAAAAACTGACACCACCAGAGCAAATGTACACAAGTCTATATTCAAAATATAGGATATTGCATGAGTTTCCATCATTTTTCTGACAGGCTGTTTCCAAAACGAATGACACACTCGTCAACAACCTTATAGGGTGCTCACAGGCTAATGGTATATTATAGCTGCTAAACAACATATTATACATTAAGTACAGATTGATAATTCACGGGGTTCTCACCTATCCTTCGTACATGTATTTCAGGTCTCAAAACTATATCCAATAGTTTGCGTTGACGAGCGATCTCTTCCTCATACTCCACGATCGTTGTTTTAAAAACTCCAAATATTTCTTCAGCAGCAGCAGTCAGTCGCTCGCTCACAAATCCTCTCAAATACTCCACTGAAGACATTGTTGCTTAAATGTCGATTTAATATGCACATAACCTTTGAGTACAGTATTGTCTTTGAATTTAAAAATCCTGCATGCAAACAATTATGCTTAGCTGACAGCGCTGGTAATGTTTACTTTAAAACACCCATCGTTTACTTCCGCTATTCTTTCTTTATAGCAGGCTCATTACCGCCACCTTCTGTGTTGGAGTGTGGAACAGAGTTATTGATTAACTTATCCAAACATAACAAAAATACAGAGAAGACCAAAAAACACAGCTCAGCTAACTATGACATTTAAACACCAAGGGAACTCTGAATATTCACTTTACTAATACCCAAAAAGTATTTTCCATTGGAATCAACATCGGAAGAGTTTAACAACCGCACCACATGGCCCATCCTGTCTACTTCCGGGGGGAAACATATCGGGACGGCAAAGCTTCATGAAGCAAAGTATTTGTTAAAATATAAGATTGCGTGTGTCCTTTCGTTGCATATATATTAGGAATTAAGTAAACATGCATTGAAATATTTGTTTTTAGCTCGGGGTCTGTTTCCATTCAGCGTTAGTTCATTTACGGGGTTTTAAACACTGTCTAAATGGGTGCATATTACTGTGCTATATGTAGACAGACAACATTCTCCGGGAAGAAACATATCTTCGGGAAAAATCACCAAGGCACACTAAGAGTGGTTCTTTTAAAATTCTTAGAAAAGGTTAGTAGGTTGTTTTCAAATAATTATGACTGATATGTACGTATTTTGTGCTCATATTACTCCCACCTCAACGAAATTGACCGTACTCACCATGATGCAAACAGTAGCTGCAACCGTTGTCGCAAAGTAAATCATAATTGTTGTCACATTTTCAACAACAAAAATTGTGTTTTAAACCTTGTGCCACAAACCAAGGCATAATGTTTAAGGGTAACTTTAGCTTGCTTTACTTACTGTCTCATAGGTAAAGGAGGCTCGCCGGACACTTAAAAAACCCCAGGTAGAAAAGTTTGACTGCACCCAGCACAAGAAGACTTTCTGGTGCTACTGCTGTGGGCTTGAAATTGATAGAAATGTCACAGACGACAACATGACTGTGCTGTACGGAGGCTTGTTGGAACACATGGCCACGTAAGTTTTTTTTGAAATTACATTTGTTAAGCCGATTTTGATTTGATGCCATGCTCCATCAAATTCAACCACAGGATGGTTGACACAGACACCAGAGGGGTTGATAAAGTATGGCCAGTTAACAATCTTTTTATTTAAAAGCCTTATTATTATTCTTGCCAATTAAAATGTACATTAAGTCAAAGTAGTGGGTAAGCACAATCGACACTTACTCATTTATATTTGCTGACATACTTTTACAAAGGCTTGAGACATAATACATAGTTTTTATATCATCAGCATCATCAATCCGTCTTATTTATAAAATGTTTTTAAAACATCCCTTTTTACCTAATCCAGGAGATCGTTTCAGGAAATTCTTACACTTTTAAAAAATGTATCTGGTTTTAGCCCCGAGCACAGGAGGAATACTCACAAGTTCTGGTGGGAGAATAAGGCCGACCCCAAGTTAAGAGACAAAGTCATCGTCACAGAAGAGGAAACTGAAAGGTAGGCCTGGCTGATACAAAAATGTATATTCATACAGTGTGTTTGGACAATTGAAGATCATTGTTTATTTTTGTTTAGGTTTAAAGTTGAGGTGGCAAAAGCGTTGGAATCATTTGTGGAGCAGGAGGATGAATTCATTAAACAGGTGATGCAAACACACATACTATTACTCAACAAAGCTGTGAGTCTACAGCAATACCAGTGGCTCTATGAATCTGTACTTCGACATAGTATGGCTTAGAGCTTTATAAAAACATCAGCACGCTTGCAAAAACAATGCTGATATAAAGAAGGTCACTATGGTCACCATCTAATTTAGACTGCCATACAAGCATGCAAATATTTGCTACTTGGCACTAATGTATTGGAGGATTTGAGATTTTGACCTGATGATCGTGATCAATTCAGGAGATCTCCATCGCTACATCCAGTGAGTGGGTTTTCACAGGATCAGTGAGAACTTAAACCTAATTCTGAATAGTCAGAGGATTACCGTCAGCAGATTATCAATGTCTGTACCATAATATATTGCAATCCCTCCAGTAGTTGTTGAGATTTTTCAGTCTTTACTTGATGAATAGGTTAACCGTGCTTGAAATTCGCTGATATAATTCGTTTTTTTCTTTTCTTGTTCTCTTTTTCATCATGGTTGCAGCAAGCTGATTATATCCGGACACAGGAGAAGAATCGCCAAGAGGTCCTTCAGTGTCTTTTAGAGGTTTGTTTTCCAAGGATGCATTGGCAGTATCCATCACTGTGGCCTTGGCAGGTTTATTATTTATTTGTATGATGATATGATTATAAGTAACTAAACAAATAACAGTTTTCCAGCCAAATGATTGTAACTGCCATAGTAGGTAATTAATGATCCTCTGCAGATCCTGGTATAGTATTAATATTGTTGTTGTTGAAATATTGCATGTGGTGAGTTTCCCCCCCGCGTATTATAGTCAAAAAAGCGTTTGAGTTCCAATCCAAGAGGGAGAAAATGGCTGAATTTGTAAGAGAGAAAAAAAGATCTGAATAAAGAGCGGTTTATGTTAGAATTTTGGGAAACGTAGTGTGAAGCATAATTAGTGCTCAGACTTCCTCTATGAACCACTGTTGGCTTTTCCTGAATCAATATCAGCGTGAGGCAGAGTCGGAGCTGTTCAATGGAGCCAATGGAACAGACTTGTCTGCTGAGGAAACTGTCAGGTAACACTATCTACCGATGACATTTCAAACTTTTTTGCATTGTATTATCAGTAGCAATTGAAATGACTTTTGATGTTTTGGGATTCGTCTTGTTGTCTTGGGAACAGCTCTCAGTTTACACCTCAGGGATCAGACCAGCAGGCGGGGAGCAGCTTTGTTCAGTCAATGGTCAAGGCACCACGGGCGGCAACAGGACAAGGCCTGACCTTCATAGGCTATCAGGTAGCTGCACAGCTCTCATTGAAAAAGTGTTTTATGTCTATGATTGGATTGTTTTTAATGTTGTTTTTCTTCTCACATCGACTCACTTGATCTCTTATTGTCTCTGTTACAGGATACTTCAAACAGAGGAAATGTTCATACAGGTACAGTAATATATGAATTGATGAAATAATAAAGTATCTGCAGAAATGCCCAGAGCACATTGGAAACATACATAGAGGCGAGTGGGGGGAAATTATTACTATTAGGTATTAGGGCTGTACCCGAATATCCGAATATTCGTTCGTTGGAGTACTATTCGGGTTTCAATTTCGTTATTCGTTTTTCGGGGGTTTTTTTGTTTAGTTTTTTTGAATGTATTGAAATCTCCAATATCAACGTAAGAGCTTGTGCCTTTTCGGGGGGTGCTAACACTTAACCATAAACGTTATTGTTTACTTTCTCCGTCTTTATATGTAGATATTACTTTTTCTCCATTAATCTCTGTCACGTTGTTTCCATTACTACGCAACCCCCCCGCGCGGAACGAATATTCGCTGCTGATTACTACCGAATATCCGGAGCCCGAAAAATGGTATTCGGGACAGCCCTATTAGGTATGCGACGCGTATGATTTTGATAATCCCGGTATTTTCCGATCCTGATGCATCCGACCTTTAATCAATGAAGGGAAATGTGCGCCTCATTTATTACTTTTGCTGTATAATGTGTGTGATCTGAAGATTTCAGTTTAATATCATATCGAAGATGGAAAATATCTACTTTTCATTAGCAAACTCCATTTTTGGAAAATAATTCCAGCTCCAGAATTATTGTTCTTCACAAAGCATTAGATAAAACGAGTTTTTCTTTTTTTTATTAAGGGCGGAACATTTGTATTCTTTGACTTTGTTGTTTTCCATGATTGTCAAAGATACAAAGCTGCATAAACCCTGCATCTTTTGCATCTATGATCTAAGTTCATGGATTGATGAAGAATAAGCATAAAGCTTTTGTGTGCCATAGGTGCCGTGCCTCCTTGGCTCCAGGAAGATCCTCTGGAGGGGACCTCTGGTGCTGCAGCACATCCAGAGATCGGGCCATCGCTCCAAGGGTTCCTCAAACAGAGTAAGAATCCCCCGCAGTTCTTTTTAAGTTGTGTGAGCTGAGCATTTCATTTTGCCAAATACATTTTCCAGCCTTAATGATGATTTCCATGGCTGCTGTCACAACACTTAACCAGGTAGCTGTGATTTATTATAATCAGCCTTAATAATTCAAATGTTAAATCCATGAACACTTAAGGAACTCAAATCTCTCAATTATTGGAGTATACATAAAATGTCCTTGTTTTTCTTTTACCAGAGGAGCAAGAGAAGCTGAAGAAGCTTCCCCCGAACAGAGTGGGAGCCAACTTTGATCACAGCTCACAGACAGACGCCAACTGGCTTCCCTCCTTTGGTAGAGTGTGGAACAGTGGCCGGCGCTGGCAGTCCAGGTGAGATCACTCTTCATCACACCTAGATCATTATACAAGACTCTTCTCTCAATGTCCCATGTATTCTATACACACACAGCCCTTAAGTTAAGGTTTAATATATCGTGTTTGAGCCTCTGGACTTGAAAATACCTTCGCCCTACCTTCATACCCAGCTCAGTCCACACTTGATTAGATGGATAGATAGATGGATAGATAGATAGATAGATAGATAGATAGATAGATAGATGGATGGATAGATATGCCGTGAATAACTGTGCAATATGGCTGCTGCCTTTTCAGAACTGTTACAGGCTGTGTATTTTGTCAATTGTGTAATTTTTTTTTTTATGCATACTTCTTTGTTAAACATTAAGCTGTCTTTGGCCCTTTTCTTGCTGTAACAAATGTAAATGTCCCCTCTGTGGGACGAATAAAGGTAGACAGATAGATAGACAGATAGATAGATGGATGGATAGATAGATAGATCCCAAATTGGGAAATTATTTTTGTTGCAGCAGCAAAGTTTACAGGCATTAAAATCTTTAAAGGTGGAAGAAAGTACAAACTAAATAAATTGAACTAAAATGTAAATTAAAATAATAAACGGCAGCAAGTCTATGTACATATCTACAGTATCAAGGACAATCAAAAGATCCACTTTTTTTTTAAATAATCCAACATCATCCAATCAAGTTGTTTGAGAAAACTACTGCCTGAAAGCGAATGGAGACAACCCTATCCTCATTCTACTGTCTGGAGGCAACGTTTATATATGTTACGAATAATTATGGCAGCAGCACAATTTCTATCATCCCAATAGTATTTAAGCAGCTGCCAAAATGTACATACCTAACACTTTTATTTGTTATTACATATAGTATTTAATCAGAATACTTGCATACACATATCTAATAATCTGTTAGAATTTTTTTTTAAAAAGACACATAATGTGTGATCTTCATCCCAGTTTATTAACTCCACTGGTCTCTGTGTGTGAATATGACTTTTGTTTTTTGAACAGGCACCAATTCAGAGAAGAGGAAGGGCAGAAGGGCAAGAGGAAGAAGAAGAGGGAGCCCGGCACTGAAGGGTCAAAGAGAGCAAAACCCACTGAACAGACAACACAGTCTGACAACCCTTAAAACAAGCTACGGTGTGTCATTAATGAGTCAAAGATGTATATAGTTTGTGAAATGTGATATAATGGGTACTTGGTTAAAAATGCTCAGCCTACTAGACGCCCCCAAAGTATTAACCCAACAAAAAGGAGTGTTTGTATCAGGGGGCATTGTATATATACTTAGACTAAATTGGAAAAACATTTTTGGACAGTTACCTTTAACAATTGTTTTTATTGTGCCTGTTACTGGTGAGACTACAGCTCTTTATGAGGTCAAAATGACCGTTCTGGCAAGCAAACAGCAGGGGGCGCCAACCACTCAGCTAACCCACACACCTGCTGTGTTTAATAGAAGTATTGACATTAAGGCAAGCTGTTGAAACTGACATTAAAACAACAGCAAACAACTGTATTATCCATTTTTTTATATTACATTTGTCCTTGTCTGGCAAAAGACACCACCATTTAATGTTGTTCTTGTTGTTTTTGCAGCTGAGTGTTTTGTTTCTGCCTCAAATGTTGACCTTTTTAATGTTATTTAGTAAACAACCCAATATGGACATGTACAAAATGATGGCGGCAGTTAACAGTTTTCTTAGACCTCCAACAATAAACACGTCTCTTTATTGCAGTGAACCTGAACAACCAAATGTTGAGCTTTCATTTCCCTTTTCAGACCATGTTATGTGATGCATTACTGCAAAAGGCTTAAGGGCAGCACAACTTCATTTGGGACATTGAAAGGGTATATTTGCAACCATATAGGAAAGGGGTCCTTTTAAAGTCTTAAAATCCAACTTTTGTCTGCATAGTTGCTTAACACACACTATTCTCACCAATATATCTCAAGGTTTGTTTATGCAGAATTTTGTGGTGATAAATATGAAAATCATTTGATAACTGTTTTAGTTTTAAACGTAGGGCCTACACTGATTTGGTTCTAACCTCCTGCAATACATAATGCAGCATCTAGATTAAAAAATAACTTAAAAACTAAGAGGTCATTTTGAAGGACTATTCCAATGCTCTGTAGTTGCATTGCTACAGGGAAATGCCAGCACAAAGATGGATGAATGGCCAAAAGCAGTACATTCCATTACCTAAGCTCACAGTCGGCCTTCCTTTTATCTGTACATGCCTTCTCCTCCTCTCCATAGCAAGGTATAATCAGGCCCCAGTGTGCACTGGGTACATGGGCGTGGATTTCAGTGCAGCTGCAAGGCAATATGGGAATACGATGTGCACCTGATCTATTCTTAGCTTTGTGACAACATGGCTATGGCAGATTCACTATGAATTGAATAGAATAGGGTTGCAATCAATGTGTACACTTGACTAACAATCCAAACGTTACACCTTATTGAAACGTTCAACTGTAAAGTATTTAACTATATACTAAATTCCCTCAAGTTTATACTTTCATATCAAGGTTTGGTTTGTGTTAGTTTTCTGATTAATATAAGAGGACGGCCATAGCTCCTGCATATCAGCGTAAGCATTAAAGAATGGGAGGAGAGAAAAAGCACGTGTACTGGGCGTATCTCAAATGAATCCGCAGTCCAATCACAGAGCAGGATCTTTGAATAAATCTGCATGTTTGAAAAAAAGGTGGAATACCTGATTTCCGATTGGTTCAGAGGAATAAATGCGGCCAATAGCTTAAATGACAGGCGCTCAGCTGGCCATGAAGCCCCGCCTCCTATATATAAACTAGCAAACCCCGGAAACACTGTCGCTTAAAGGGACAGAGGAGGAATTTCAGGCAAAGGTTGTAACAACGAAAACAGCTGCGAGCACAAAAAAGCCAGGCACAGAGAGGAAGGGACGTAGTCAGCCAAGAAGCGAGCTATGTGGCAAGACAGAGTGGGAGGACGAGACTGAAGCTGTCCGATTATTATACCCTTCAGACATCCAGCTAAGGTTGCTAACGGCTTTTATCCTCGAATCTCGTTCTGTAACGTTAGCTACCTGATATGCGACAACGCAGCAGTGAGACAGAGAGATAACAAAAAGGCCAAACTCCCATGCGACAGCGACGCGTCAGTTAAAGCTGCCAGGCTGTGTTTTCCTCCAGAGTCCACCTTTGTTTTTCTTAGGTGAGTATTCTTCAAAATCTTGAAATGTTGCTATCTAGCTATGTCTTATTGTTCTACATGGTAGGCTTGTGGTTATTTGGTAATCCCTGGATGCTTTATGCAAATGTTGGCACTCTTTAACATTCAGGCCCACGTAGTCATCATTTGTATTTTAATTAATCTGCGTAAACAATGATTGGAATCCAGCCTAAACCAGCTGATGACCGGACAGTAGCTTGCAGGGTGTAGGGGGCGTTCCCTGCTTTGTCTGCCTCTCTCACTCTCTCTTTATGTGTGCAGTGGTTAAAGACAAAGTGATCATAGGTGTGTGTGTGTGTGTGTGTGTGTGTGTGTGTGTGTGTGTGTGT
>CALSBZ010039067.1:7345-23691 GCA_943591055.1 Gobionotothen gibberifrons | reverse complement strand
AAAGCCACTCCAAAGTGGATATATTTGCGATGCTGCGTCCCTGTAAACATATTCACCTGCGTGTGTGTGTGTGTGTGTGTGTGTGTGTGTGTGTGTGTGTGTGTGATATATGTATCTGAGATTATGACTTAACTCAGCGGGTGGAGTGATGATCACTGAGGTTGCAGTGGGCGTTGTGTTCCCTTGCATTTTATCATGCATTGAGGTTGTCACCAAAACCTTGTTACAGTAAATGTAAAGTCTTGTAAAGAGTCAGTTATTACAGTGTTATTATGCTAAGCTGCAATGCACTGCCACCTTTTGTCCTGACAAGGATGGAGTGGCATTGACATACACATTAGCAGTCACACTCACTCTCACCCATGCAGCACAAGTGCATATAGGGAACCATAAGCTGTCTCTCATGTATTTAAAAAAAGATTTCTGCACAAACACACACACATTTCTGCAACAAATCCACCTGCAATAAGTCAACCTTTCTCTCTCTCTGCTGCTTGTCCTTGCGTTGCTCTGACAGCCCCCCCCCCCCACCTCTGTCTGGGAGAAACCAGTGGGCTTTGTCCTCAGCTGAGTGTGACGTCACGCAGATCTTTGCTGTAACCAACCCTGAAGGCGAGGTGCATGTTGTGCAGCGTGCCTGGTCATGGGTCTGGGCTTGTCTTGCAGGATTTGACTTAGATTTCAATCCTGGGTTATTTAGATTTTTATTTTAGTAAAAACAATATCATTTTTTTTAGAGTTTATCAGTGTGGAGTCTTTTAGATTCTTCTGTTTCAAGTTGTCAAAATTGTGTGCATGGTTAAATGTTTGTGTTAGTACAATGAAGAAAACAAAAAAAAAGAGATACCGGTGCTCAGAAAAATATGTTATGTGAATACTCACCACATACACACATAGTGCCCACTTCTAATGCAATCAATGCTCAATTACCATTGTGTTACCTCCTTCCTAACACATGACACACATTTATTTAAATGACATTTTAAAGATTACCACTTCAAGTTCCCAAATCTGGAGGAAAAAAAGATAAAATTGTTGAGCTATTCAGGTAGAAGAAAGAAACCACTCATACCAAAAGAAAAGAAGAGAGCGATCCAAAGGCAAGGATGAGGGTGGGACATTTCTAGCAAGAAAGGAAAAACAAAGCTTAAAATCCCCTAGCGATGACTCGTCTGTTAACTTACTTCAACAATATATTAGTGCTTCTATGCTGACTGCCCAGGCAAGAACATTAAGTTAAGCAAGATTGTGGACATGAGTAACTGTTTGTTTCTCATGGTAATATCTAAAGCCATCTGTGCCTAGTTGAGTACATTATAGATAACATGACGTTAACTTGAGTTAGATTAGGCCCAGACTAAACATGTTTCAGCTACCGTTGAATTGAGTTAATCTGATAATGTGAGACATTAAGGATTCATTCCAAGTTAAAGGAGACTATTCATCCTGTGTTTCTCTCTGCACCCAACCATGAACACATGGTAAATATAAATCCTTCATACCTCGTATGGCTATCTGACTGAGTGGTTATGGTCCACAGTTGCAATTCTTCTTTTTAGTGCCTGTACCTGGCAGTGCTTTGTATGTGTGTTGAAAGTAGGGGCGGCTATTAAACGCTTTGAGCTGATGAAGGCTTGTTGTCAGCCCTCCAATGTGTCTCTGCAGGATTTGATGTCAGAGATTACAGATGATTATGTGGGTTAGATCCAGTACTCAACACTGCTCTGGGCTATATTGATCCCCAGTGAGTGTGAATGTGAGTGCATGCACGTGCTGTACTTTCATCCTTATGAGAGCCAAATGACCTCTCATAAATAGAGAGCTATTTGGCTATTAAAGGTTTTTAAGGAGAAGATAACTAATAGCAAATGTAGTCGTACAATCATGCATGCCACTGGGAATATATGTTATTTTCCAGTGATGGGTATGTAGTGACACAATCAAACTATCGGAGTGATTCTTTTTGTTATAAGACAACTCGTTAAGGGACAAACCAGACATGGGTTGAGATGAAAGATACATTTGGTTTACAGGTCAGAGGTCAACTGTGTGTGAATATGTTTATTGTCTTTATGTTCACCTTTATGATAGTGAAATGTCCTTACACCAAAACTGAAAAGGGGCAGCCTCCAGAGTGAATAGGTTTTGTTCTGGATGTCACTTTTGAAAAGGCTGTTGAATGAGATGAAGCTATTAAAGGATTCACACTTTTTAATGTGTAAGTGCAGGTTTAAATATTTGTCTTTCCTTCTTTATGAAGACTTATTCCTGAAATAGCACCTGTGCTACTTTGACTGGTACCACTCATTTAAACCCTCACCCCTGGTCTTTACACCCTGTACGCTAATTAAATCTAGTGTCAAGCTTACCATTAAAGGTCACTTAGTCCACTTCAAGGTTCAAGGCTTTTATTAGTCATACGTACATAGCTACAGTGTAGCTATGACGATGAATATCTTTGGTCTTAACTGTCTGTCAAAAAGTTAGGCAGTCTTCTTTCAAACCTGCAGATATCATGTGTTCAATAACTGTTCTAGTAGAGTTCACTGACTGTGAACATGTTATTCTAGAGTTTAAGTATATGGATAGTTGACCAGACACCGCAATGCAAGAATGCAATGAGGATTCAAAATAATAAGGTAGTCACCTAAGCAATACTTTATAGGATCTGAGTAATGCTACTTCTAAATCCTATCAAAGTGTTTTGGGTGTTTTGGGACTCCATGTAAAGTAGCAGCCTACTCAATGTACTCAAACACAACCTTAATGCAGAGATAGGAGGATGGCAAGGCGACGGGACCACCTGCTGAATAAATCAACGTGGTTTGACATTACACCCTGAGAGATAAAGCACGGCGATATCCTGTTCTGTACAGTGTGGTATGAAAGAGTTTTATCCCCGTCATAAACCTTTGCTGAATACTTATCTTTGTGCATTTGTCAAGCATGCCAAACATTATCGATTATTCAATCAATAAAAAAGGATTCATTTGCTGTTCCTCTTTGTCTTTTTTTAAGGTAAATTGTATACGTTGTTAGGTGTTGAAAGTAGATTCAACAAGTAATTTGATCAATTAAAGCCTTTTTAAATTATGACAGGATTTTCCATTAAGCGATTATGTAAGAAAATGATTGCCAGATTAACCCATTAATTGTTAGTTCAAGCCCTAATTTACTGGTTCAAGCTTTTCATAAGAGAGAATACATTTTTTTGAACACTTTGATATCATCTTAAAATGTTTGTGTTTAAGGATGTTTAAGGATTGTTTGTTTGGCAAACACACCTCTTTCAAGTGTTACCAGGGCCTCGGGGGATTTTTGAATGTTGGAAAATAATTGACAGATAAATCAATAATTCATTTGACTACAATATATAGGTGGACCGTTATAGTGATTAGATTGCACCATTTACTTTGAGTTAGTCATGCACGTTTGTCTGCCTCTGCAGTTCTGGATACATATTGTAAGTGTGTAATGTATGAGTTGTTTAAAGTGTGCAATGTCCTTTGTGTGAAGGATGTTGCAACAAACAGGAAAGATGGCTTCCATTTAGTCTTAGTAAGTAAGTGATTGAGTACTTGATTCTAATAAATGACATTGCATGCACATACACAGGCTAAATGTAAATGTGTGTCGCTTGTGAGCCATTGTTGGTATGCCTTCCATACATGCCCCAGAATCAATGAGTAGATGTTGAAAGGCAGATGCATCTCTGTGCATTATATAGGTCAACACAGAGCTTATCAAGCTAAGACCTGTTCACTCTCGGCCCCTCTCCCTCTCGTCTTGTTCCCTCTGTTCATTACTCTCCAGTATGTTGTCATTTGTCTCGTTCCCCTCGCCCTTCATCAAAGCCCTCTCATCTCTCCATGCTGCGTTTCTCCCCATCGCTCCATCTTGTCGACGCTCAGTATGCATGACAGGCTTGGGCCTTTGCATGCATCATTTGTCACTTAAATTGACTTTGATGCAGATGGAAATAATTTCTACTTTTTGTATAACTGATATCTAATTCATTTATTGGTTTATTTTACATACTGGATTTTTGTTTAGATGTATAAAAAACACAACAACCTTCAATTCGTTTTTTCTTTTAAATGGATGGAACATTTCTTTGGTTTGTATATGTTGCATGTTGGGTCAGCTGAAGAAGTAAAGTAGCTCTAATGGGTTTCTGATACAAAAAGAACACATATCATTGTGTATTATTTCTATGAATGAGAATGCACAAGTACCTCTCACATCCTCCCAGAGAGTTTTAAAGCTTTAGTGTAGTGTTCATCTGTACTGTTTGTTTTTCTTGAGAAAAGCCGAACAGAAATTAGTTACAATCCCCGATTAGGCATACAGAAAGAAGAATAGCTCCTAAAATGCCTTTTTTCATCGTTGGGGTATCAGTGTCTTTTATCTGTTTACTATCATTTATGTATGTGTCTGGTTGGTCTTATGCCTCTAATCAGAACCAGAAAACAGCTGAGCAGAGTTTTTAAGAGTCATATGTTCAACATGAATCTAAAAGGTTTATGCATGTAATTAGATACATTGTTTAATATAATACAAATAATTATGCACACATATTGGGCCCTAGTCCAACCTATTCAGGTTGCTTGTGTTTTATGTTGGTCATTGTGTTAAACACAGTTGTCTATTTGGATTCTGATGCATTAGGAGCTTCAGATGTAGTGTGTAGCACTGCCATAGGGCTCAAACAGTACCAAAGCTTCTCATTATTAACTGCTGCTTAACAAGTGTGTGTATGTGTGTGTGTGTGTGTGTGTATGTGTTTGTGTTGGGCTGATCTCAGGATTAACCCTAGCCCGACCTCTTTCTGCCCTTCACCCTGTAACGCCCCCCGGACCAAAATGGATGAGCCGTTCTGTGTGTGTGTATAAACATGCACGTATGTTGGTTTAAGTTCATTCTAAAGTGGTGCTTTGTTTCCTCTTCTGCTGTTGTAAAACTGATCATCAACCTACAAATGTGGATGGAAATGAGCAATGTGCATCACTTGGCTTGTTGCATAGGGAAAGTATGCCTTGGTTAGCATATAGCAGAGACATAGGATGTTCTTTCTTTGCATTTCAATGCCCAGATGGCAGCTTGGACTGCAATCAGCCACTACCTCTCTGAGTGTGTGAAAGGGGGGAAAGAAATTTACTTAAACTAAAGAAAGATGCAATAGCCACAAAGGCTGGGAGAAGGGGGGGAAAGGGTGAAACACACATGGACACAGAGAGTGAGAGAGGGGTAAAAAGACAGCCAGCTGAATTCAGAGTGAAGGAATGAGGACTGAAGGGAGGAGAGGTGGAAAGGGAGAGCTTTATTTCCTGTCCTCCATGAATAGGCAACATATTTCTCTGGAACATTCCATCCTCTGAGCTGGCCCGGCCTGTCACCAAGACTCAGCCTGCCACACTCCTTCCAATCTCTTCATTTCTTCCTATTGCACCCTGTCGCTCTTCGTTTTGCTCGTACATATCAACCTTTACTTAATTGTGTTCTTCTCTCGACTTCTATTCCTATTTTCCCTCAGGAAAAGTGAGCTAAACCTTACGTTTTTGGGTCTAAGCTCTGCTGAGCAGACCAGGGTAAAAAGTAGAGTGAAAGTAGAGTAAACATCTACTGCTGCAAGGGAAAGGATTAGACATGAGATAACAAAAAGTAAAATAATCCTGATGACATAATCCTAGCGTGGGGAGTGGACCAGTAGTTAAATATACAGTAATATGTGATGGATTGGTATTGAAAGGACGAATGGATTAAACTTGATTACATCAAACTTTGATAAAAGCAGCAACTGATTACAGGATAATCAAAAGATGCATTTAGAAACGTACAGAATCTAGTCATGAATTGCAATTATAATTGGTAAATGGAGAGGCATATTTGGTCATGGAAAAAATAACATGGTATGCTTCTTCTGGTCAGACTGTGTTTAAAATGGACTAACAAAAGTCTGTGTTGTTCAGTAATGTCTATTTTGTTCCATCTTCCCGATTTGAACCTAACCACAATCCTAATTGTAACCCTAACCCATATAAACCACATTATATCAATTGACATGAACAGTCACTTGATTGTTGGGCAGTAATGTCAAATGCTTTAACAGGCAAGTCCTTTTTTCAGCTTTGTGATTTTATTTAAGAACGGGCAGCTGGTCAAACGTGCCCTTCCAGAGACAGTTAATCTCACTGGATTTCCAAAGTGCTCTAGATATGTAAATATGAAGCAACCACTCAGGGTGGGAAACAACCTGGAACTGGCTGGCTGATGATGATAACGTGTCGGTCGTGGGAAGAATGTTATTCAGACGTCCTGTTTGACTGTAAAATCCAGATGCCTGCAGGAAAGTGGGAAGTAAAGGACACTCTTTCCTACAAAGGGCAAAAGTGTTTTAAAATAGAAAGTAGTTAATATTATCACCTTGTGGTGACACACAATAGCTTAGACTGCTAAAAATAGAAAAAAGGATGTTCTATTTAGGTGATAAAGCCATCAGCTAAATGGGAAGGGTTTAATATTAGTGTTTTTTTTATGGCCAAAGGGGGCAAACAAATGTTTTCACACACAAGTTGTCATTGTTAAGATGAGCCTTCCTACGTATATATTTCTATTTAAGCACACTAATTCACTTATATGTTACGATGAACTCATCACACAGTTTAAATGGATGTGAGCAAGCAAGTCAAGCATCAGTGCTTTTAAAATATTAGCCGTGAAATGTGCATCTGCACACTGGAGTTGTTTTGATATGATGTCCTTGGCAGCTGCTCAATCTCATTCCTCAGACATGTACACTTCTTAAACACACGTACATTCCCATGTGCGTACTAATAACACACTGCTGTACAAACCAACACACGCAGTAGTCATGCCTCTTTTAACATGTTCAGTTTTACACAAACACCCCCCTTCACACACAGACACACACACTTTCCTTTCCCACCCTTCCTCCACCTCAGGGGAGGTTCTACCGGGGTTTGTTTTGAAAGAAAAGTTGTGGCTCATCGTCATCGGACATTTATGAGAGAACATCTCTAATGTCCGAGTGCAAGTGAATGCAGCACAAGACGCGAGTCTTGTAACCCCTCCCCCGGCCCTGGCGCGAGCTTGGAAATATGATTGGCGGCGATTTCATTTGAACGGGGGGACGGCGCAAAACGAGAAGCATTCGGACCCAAGTGCACGGAAGGAATGAGGTATTTGCGGTCTACAATGACAGAGAAGAGACTGTCAAGTTTGGCTGTAATCAGCATTGAATCAAAACGCACTCAAGCTGTTGATCTTAATATGTTTGTGAGGCGTTTTGCTGAACAAAATGGTAATCGCCGCATTCAGCTGTAATAGGCATGCCAACTTGATGCTCTGCTCACGGGTGACTCGATGAGCATAACAAACTGTTAAGATGATGACCTTGTATGTGTGTACACATTACAAAACAGTTTTAAGTCCTGAGAAAGTCAAATAAGACGGTGTCTTGCCCAGCCAAAAAAAAAGTAACCACTTTGATTTAACTAGGCCAGTAGGTAAGGGCAGAGCCGTATAATAGAATACGACTCTGGGTAAGGGCTTTCCACTGGATAATAACTGCAGCGATGTACATGTTTTAGCTGAATACACGTTTTTTAACACTAACTGATGCAGTTAGTCACTTCTTTAATGTTTGTTCTTTCTGATGTAAAGTCAAGGTTGTAACAGTTTGCAGTAAAGTCGTGGGGCGCTGAACTACATACATGATATAATTACTTGTCTTTCAAATTTGAAGGAGGGCGAGCAAGCATCTTGAGGAACATTCATCATTAACTCCTCCAAAAAATATACGTTATTCAATAATAAACTAATATGTGAATCATAACAGTGATTGACAGCTGATAGGAATAATATGATTGTTAATATCATATTTATTCAGACAAACATCGATGAGACAGTTCATTCATGTACTTATTGCAGCAGTCTGCATAGATTTGGTACCCCTGCTGGTCTAAGAGTGAAACAAACTCATTCAGTTATTGTTCAGTTAAAATTCATTAAATTATGTCTGCCACCTTATATATGTATATGTAAGGCTTTAATGATGTGTCACCTATGTTATTGAGTTAAAATATTAATATTGTGGCTTTCCAAGTTAACATTAATTGATATGACTGCGATGAAATCAGCATATGATGCCACCCCTCAAAATCTCTTGCCACCCCATGAATATTTGTCTAGATCCGCCCCTGCTCCACCTCCCGTCTTCCTCTCCTCCTTTTGTTCTCGCCCTCCCCGGAAGGCGGGTGAATTGGACCTTGTTCATCATATATTTATTGAGAACTGCTACAATGTGACTAAATGATTCGATCGAAGCTCTTCCGTTTTTGAAGGCTGTGACTGTTTAGTGCTGTTGGGTAAATCCCCCCCAAAACACAGCTGGTGTCAATTTGAGAGGCCCGGAAAAACAAAGTATGCCTGTCTGTGTGTTATGCTGTGTTTCAGATGCAATGGCTGAAAATCCAACGCAAATGTTGTGATACAGACATGAGAAGTGACACTGCCAATGCTCTTGTGTCAGGGCTGCATCAACGTGTGCCTTTGACGGAATGTGTGTGGAGTGTTTTCAATGCTTCTTTCTCCTCAGCTGCACATTGAATGGAGGAAGGTCTTCATAGAGAAGACACACCCCTTTTCCCCAAATACAGAAGGCAACATGGGCTCTTAAAGTGACAGATGTGTGTAATATAACAGAAAACCCTGAATAACAGTGCTGCTTGAGAGCAGGACGTTTTTATTACAGTTGTACAGAAGGGACTGGGAACCAGGCCTGTTTCACAAAACAAATATTGCCTCATTTTAATCTGACCGTATCTCTCTGTCAGTGTTTCTTCCTCTGTTTATTTTGTTGTCTGTCTGCCATGCCTCCTCCCCTCTCTCCCCTCTCCCCACATCTCTATGTTTGGAGGTACACAGCTGAAGCTTATTGTTGTTTTTCAATACCTCATATATGCTCACTTTTGCTGTTCAAATGCCCGCACAATAACAACTGTGACAACTTCCTTACACTTCTATACACTGTGCCCATATGTGTGCACAAGCATGTACCGCTGAAACAGTCAATCGATAAATCAATTTCTCCATCAGCACAGCATGCAACACCCTGTGTACTAAGACGGTGGATTTGTTTAAGGGAAAACTGCTCAAAACGACATGGATAACATAGATAAGCAACTGTGGAAACAGACGGAAACTAAGCAGGAAATTGACGTAGATAAGGGGTCAGAGAAAAAAGACAGTGTCTGAAACATAAAGACACAGAGCTATCAATAGTTTTTTCTCACATATCGCGACCAGCACACATCCGATAACCGGTGAACTCTGGTTCCCTAAATAAGAATAAAGACTAACCAGGGAGGTGTGTGTCTGTAACAAGAAGGTTGTGTGTTAAATATGTGTTCTTGACAGCTCTTCAAGTATGTTCTGTTCACAGGACTTTAACTTGTGGAATCTCCACCCACAATGTGTGTGTGTTTGTGAGTGTTAGGTGACTAGTGTGATGCACTTGCTTGCACTATGTGTACTTTAACCACATCACTCTGTTCAAAATAGTTCTTGCCGAGTCAACATGCCGTTCCTTATTAGCTCACAGATGGCAACACACACACACACACACACACACACAGCTGAGGGCTGCTCCTGGTACTCAGCTGATAAAGTTTTTCACATGCACTTCATTCTGTATCTGTAGACCAGCAGCACATAAGCCTCCTGCTTTTGTGCTTGTGTCGTGCTGCGTACATTCCAAGCAACACACAGAGAGCTTTTGTGTGTGAGCGAATAAGACGCAAAGGAAGGGGGAGGTGGAATTGCATAGATGTGTGCATCTTTATTCTCTGAGCTATTAACCTCTTTTTATAAACTGTTGTTCTTTAACTAACACAGACCCACCATGAAACTCAATGAGAAGTGATAACACAAGTTCAAACACTATACACAAACATGCTTGAAGCTGTAAAGGACACACACTTACCACACAAACACACACTTTGTTTGATCAAAGTGCTGTTTAGTCTCCATCTCTACTTCTGCAGGCCAAGCAGGAGCAGGTGGGCGGGGTTTTGGTATCCTCCTCCCCCCCCTCTTTCTCTCCCTGCCCCTGGCCAATCAGGACCTCAGCCATTACAGCTGACCCCCCTTTTCTCCAGCCAATCAGCTGTCAGCCCTTTCTTCCCCCTGTATGCCTTCACTGCTGAGTGAGCAAAGCACGCCTAGCTCTATCAGCTGAGAGGAAACTACAGAAAGCAAACAGGCAAACTGAAATAGAGAGAGACAGAGTGTAGTGAGAAAGGGCGAGAGGAGGGGCATGTAAATAGATAGAGGCAGAGAGGAGAGGGTGAAGAAGAGGAGGAATGGGAGGAGAGGAAAGGGGGAATGCTAGCCTGTGAAGGGGCTTTTGTATTCAAGATATTTTGGAGGGGCGCAAATGAGAGAAAGGAAGAAAGAGGGAAGGGGGAGCTTGAAAGAGAAAAGGAGAGGGAGGGTGAGGGGGGAGAGTTGTTGATGGGTTTTCAATTTGTGTGACTGAGGGTGGAGAGAGGTGGACAGGAAGAAAACAAAATACAGAGACATAGAGAGAGAGTGCAGACTACAGAACAGAGTGGGGCAGAACAACTTGACTTATCTCCGTCTTTCTCAACACCACATTTTCAGGAGGAAAGAAGCAAAGAGAGGCAACACACCCGAGAGAAAGAGCAGCAGTGGAAATAGAAGCACAGGAGTACAGAAAGAAAGGCAGCAGAGTTGCCCATCCAGCCACCAAAGGGAGGAAGGAGAGACAGTGAGGGAGACAGCAAGATAAACCCCATCTTTCTGAGAGGGTGAGTGCCACAACTTCTCCTGCTGTCGAGCCAAAGTGTAATGTTGCTCCTGTCAAAGTGTCAGCTGGGCTCAACGTCTCCTAAAATGGCCACATGAAAGGCAGACAGACAGTCAGACAGAGGGGGGTGGGGGGGAAAGGGTCCCCGTGTCAAACAGCATTCTCAGCAACTATGTCCCTGAGCCAGCTTAGACTGCACGAGCACTGTATGTGTGTTTGGTGTCAACACTGACGCTCTGAGGTTGATCAGTTACAGTCGACTTGTCTCCTGTCACTCTCTGCTCTCGATTGTTGCTTCCTGTCTTCTGACTTCTGACTCCAACACACTCTCTTTTTCTCTGACACACACATACACAGTCTGCTGTCATGCCCTTCCCTTGTGACATCATGTTTCTTTACTCTAGATTGCTCCTGTAATCTAATCAACAGGTTGCAGGAGCAACTTTTTTAGTGTTACAGAATCTGCACACAAGTGTCTATGTTTATCAGCCTCCACGCACAGCACAGGCCTGGGAGTAGGTCGGGCGGGGTGCAGCTAAAAGTTGATGAGACAATCGTGGCATTTGGGAGGCTGCTAACTTCACAGTGACGTTATCATACGGTATGGGCGGGGACGTAAAGGGTGGACTGAGGACACGAGGAGTTTAGGATGCAACTTCAAACAAGCTCTTTATAAAAGGCTGATTCAAGATGATGAGTTTATGTCATTGATTGAAAATAGGTTATTTTAATTAATCTCTAAAGGGATTGAGATTTAACCTCGTCCAAAAGCAGAATGCCGACAAATCCCCCTTCTCTGTTGTACACATACATTGGGCAAAAGGACATAATCCACCAAGTTTGGGTACTGATACTACGGGACATTAATTAGCTAACAAAGTTGCAAACCACATCTTGTTAGTAGGACATTTAACAGACGGTTGCCCTTGAATTGGTAATTCTTTTTTGTTTTAAGGATACCAAAATGTAAAGAAATAAGCACAAGCAGACAACCTTAATTTTCAAATCACTGTGGCAATGCATCAGGTTTCAGTGTCCCTGAAAAGCTTTGTGCCTATGTGGAAGAATATATAAGAAATTAAAAAAGAACAGATAACACAAGTGTCAAGTATAACCTAGCATTTGCAATAATTCAGCCTTGCAATTTTTAACCTACAGTAGGAATTATTCAATTATTTATTTTACTATAAGATCCGAGAAGTTGTTTTTTGGATGCTCTGAATCTACAGTACTACACCTGTATAATATAACTGATTATAATGTATGTGTGTGTGCAGCATCTGGGTGTTGTGATAAGTGTACACAGGCCAAAATGTCAAGGTACTTTCCGAAGGTGCCTCTACATTTCACAGAGAGCTGCCTTCGGGGTCAGGGCCGTCCTCATGTGACAAGTCTGTGTTTAGTTTTGTGTGTGTCAGTGTGTTTCATTCCACCCATCTGCAACTTTTGACAGGAAGCCACAGGGTCTTCAGGGTACTTGTGTCTGTTCTGCAGATGTTTTTGCTTAACGTACTGATGTTCCAGTTACCACTCCAATGACTGAAGAGTGCCTGACTCTAACAAGCTGTTAATAGGCTGTTTGGTGAAACTAACCCAGTGTGTGTGCAAATCATTTGCCACATGTAGATCAGCAGCTTGTGTGCCTCTGAGTTTGCCTTTAACCAACGTCCCCTAAATCAACCTCTCTAAAGAGGACGACATTAAACGCATCTGGGCCTCCTAATGTGCCACAAGTCATCTGACCCAATACTTTTGGCCTTTGACCTCATGACCACAGCTTTCCTTGCCCTCAAGGGTCACACTGATTTTCTTTTTTTAAATACAACTAAGCAGCTAAATATCCTCCTTGAAGGACATGACTATCTCTGGAACAAAGTGTTTGAGCTCCACAACAGGCATGCCTGAGGTCAAAGGCTTCAGGCCTCTCCTCAGGGCCCAGGCACAAGTTCAAAGAACTAGTGGTGGTGGATGTTGACTGTTGCATTGCCTGCATCTTGGCCAAAAAGTTGCCCTTGAACACATCATAATCACTAATGCTAAAGGCCAATAGTCATTTGTTCTGCGTCTGCGTGAGAGGAAATATCTTCATACCAGCAGTATCTCACTTAAAAACGGAAAAGGGAAGACCTAAAATTACAGATATACAAATTATCGTTGAGATGAATACCTTATTTGCCGGCCATTTACCCAGTAGATCTGTTCACTCCTAAGCTTCATTCATGATGGCTTCGTCATTGTGAAAATATCCGTGTATTAGAGTGATTAGTGGAGATGAGGATGAAAAAAGAGCAGTGCCTCTGTGTGAACGCTCTTTACTTCAGTCATTTGCTTGTTTTCATCATTTCTGATTCTGACTCGAGCATTGATTAGCTTAAGCTTAACAGCCATCAGAGTAATTGCTCTCATTGACTGGCTATTCTTCTGACTTTATGTATTGTATCAGACAGAAAGCCGCAGACAAAGGGTTCTTTTGTTAGAATGCCCGTGGGAACTTAAGTTTTTGCTTCAGGTAATGCTACAATATTATGTTGCAGTCCAATTGGATTTTAGACTGCATACACATTTAATAAATATGTTTATTGTTTTCTTAGTGTAATTATTCTGGAAATTCATTTCCCATTTCAATGGTACTGAATGCATGACGCTCAATATGATTATGAGCTCTGCTTAGCCCAAGGCAAACTGTACGTACCTCTTTTTAATGCATTGGTCCAATTCTCCACTTCAGTGAATCTTTATTTCATTGTGTCTCTGTGCCCAAAAAGCCTCTATCTCTCTGTCTCTCTGTTTCTCTCTTTCGCACGTACGTACGCACACACACACGCACCCACACACGTAATTCCTCGCAAAAAACAAATAAAGAAATAGAGCAAATCCTCAAATGTGAGCATTAAGGACTCGCTTCAGCGTATTATCCTGTGTTTTCTGTGGGTTTCTCCTCAATGAAAGCATTTGTGTTCCCTTTAATTCAATCATAATCAATTGTTTAGCTCTGCTTTTCGCTGAAGCAGATCCTTTTTTAATGATTTTTTCTTAAACTGAAAACGTTCACTCCTATGCACAGGGGGTTATGCTTTGTGCAAACAAGCCTCAGTCCTGCTGGTTTAGATACTAAAGCTATGAACAGTCTCATGTTGGCCTTGACACTGGCAAGCTCTACCTGCTGCTGCTGCTGAAATGATACCTTCCCCAAGGTCTTTGGCTGGGCTGTAGTGTCTCTCTGTTCCCCTCATCCTCCCTCCTTCTGTCTCTCTCTGGGTGTTTCCCTCTTGTCAGGCGTTTATCATTCCTTTGTCTGTCATATCACCATTTCAGCTCTCGCTCCCTCTTCATGGGTGATTGCTTAATGCAGATGTTAACACCCAGACTGCACCTGTCTTTCAATGAAGTGTAACATCTTCATGCTTTATGTCAGCAGAATTCAATAGGAATATAAGAGGAATTTTGACGCTAATTTATATATTTTAAATAATAATAGCTATAATTAATAGCTTTTAGAAGGAAAGTGTAACGATGTTATATAGACAAAAAAAAAAAGGAAACTACCCATATTGACTAAATTAGTTCACTGAAGTGGCAAGAAGTAGGTTGGTACTGACTGTGCAGGTCTTTTTTGCCTAAGGATGCAGGACGGGAGTGTGAGAATGTTAAACAATGTTCAGAGATGCAGTAATATAATTCTAAAGTTCTCAAGCCCGAGCTGGCACTCATGCCCAGCAACTTGAAGCCTATCTTGGGGGGAAGCCAGAGTGTTTTCCCTCCTCTGTTGGCTCCTGGATCAAGCCAGAAAAGGGTTGCCAAGGCCAGCCTCCTGCTCAGCGAGTTCAAAACAAGTCCAGAAATCAAGAGGGACCGAGCACAGAGCCTTTAGGATCTCCAGTGAGCTATGATGACATAGGCAATGACTATAAATAATCATTGCTGACTCTTTCATTCTTTCCCCACCCCCCACTCCATGTCCGCTCATGGGTACTTGCACTGGAGACTTCACCTGTCTTCAAAAAGAGAGAGGAGAGAGGAGGGGATTCCTCGCATTGGGTTAACTGAACTTTATTTGACTTGGTAATGAGTTTATCCAGATACCCCCGTTTGACTGGGGTAGTTCTGGTCCAGCCTAGGAGTTTCCCCCATCCCAAAAGATATCACTCAAACAATTATGTTTACAGGACGTGTCTTCTAAATGTCCTGTTCAAGCAGCACGTGACCCTTTCATGTTTTCAGAACTTAAAGTGATACCTCCAAGTTTCCTCCTTTTTAACAATTGCCTAATTCCAGTTGAAGTGGCAATTTCATAGCATTTAGGCAATGAATGTTAGTTTTAAGTTAATATTAGAATTATCAATGAAAAGTATTTTTTCTTAGATTGTTTGCATGACTTTAAAATTGGATTTGGTTGTATACGTTTTGGAAGAGGCACTCAAGTCTGTAGGTCTGTTCTAGCTTTGTTGTGTTGCTAATGGTAGCGTTGTGACTGTGTATGACTGCATTGGGACCACATGTCTTGTGAGTCATTAAAGGCTGCAAAGGCTTTACTCCTGGCATCGTCTCCATGTGATTCTTTGTTTGCATGATAGCATTCTTATCTGATGACATATACCATTATACTTATAGGTTATAATGTAAATAGGGGGGAGGGCCGGTCCATTTCTACTTCCCCTTTTATGTTCCTGTGTCTAGATCCTTCTCATCATTCCCTCTTGTTGAAGTTGCAGACTTTTATATTGTCACGAATACATAGAAAATGTAGTTTAGATAGAATATATAATGTGGAATACATGTTAATATAAATAAAAGTAAAATACATTTTCAGATTACTAATTTAAACATTGTACCGAAGAATGTAGCTACCACCTGTAACCTACTTAGTTTGACCTTTTACTTGTATAGCAATTTGAGGATTGTATTCGCCTTACCGGGGATGTTGTATACATTTCATCATACTGATACATTTCAGGTGGGTTTGTAATGGAAAATACCACTGAACAACTGTCATAATGTACATTTCCTTTTTTTAACCAGTTTTGTTTCCTCTTGCTTGATCTTTTGCCTTATTTCATCACTTCTCTGTAAGCAATGGTTATCTTTTGGGGTTTTGTTATGATGACTCAAAAGGAAATGGAAAGTGTAGTAACTGGTTTCTGTAATGTAGGTATAAATGGGAACTAACTGTATTTGCTTTGGTTACTGATTTATAGAGGTGCCAGCAGGGTATATGAACAGGCCCTTATCACAGCCTGTTGAGATGTGTGGCTTGCTGTACACACTTCATAAAGGACAGCCATTTTGATAGATATTTTCTTAGAAGAGCATCTTTGCCGGGCTTCCACTGCCCCCCCGTTGTCGAACACCCCTTCACTCCCCCTCTCTCTAGCTCTGCTTCTCCCTCTTTCTTGTGGCCAAGCACAAAGGAGCCGTTATCCTTGGGCTACTGGTTGTCATAGCGACAGTTCACTGTGACCCCCCCCCCCCCCCCCCCCCCCCCCCCCCCCCCCCCCCC
>CALSBZ010039059.1:0-22031 GCA_943591055.1 Gobionotothen gibberifrons | reverse complement strand
AGGCTCGGGCTATGCAGTTTTGGGGGATAATATCTAATCTCCACGCAGTTTTGGGGGTTAGTTATTTAATCATCACTCATCGTGCATGTATATCTATGGAGTGATGATGCCCGAGCCTAATCGCCAAACTCAACTATATGCTGCTCCTAATAAACATGCTAAAGAAACTCGTGAGTTGTCTGACTGAAATGGGGCGAAGCCTGCGAGCTAGTTCAGGCAGTCAACTCGAGGACTTATGCTGCATTCATACATAACGCCCCTGCCACTCTACAACCAACCAAACAGAGTCTCCTTAATATGCCGCTCTATTTAACCTGCCAGATCTCTCTCCATGCATTGCTTACTGCTGCTATTGCTGCAGCTACCTACGTCGCTGCCGCTTGCCAGGATGAGGATTGATTCCAGCAGATGATCAACCTGGACCAACGGAAGCCCATCGAAAAGCTGTAGTTGAACATGAGAGTGTTGAATACCTACAACAGGAAAAAGCATGGATCAAAGCCGGACGACCCTCTTGGTATGGACCTGAACAAATTGCTATGAACAGAGCTGAAAAAAGAAAATGTATGGTTGCAAGTCTGGTATTCCATCTGAAATATGCCAGCCAAGGATTGACAATAGAAGCAGAAATGACAGGAGAAGAGGCTCCAGTTATCCAAACTCCAAAGCCGTATCCAAGCCTGACCGAGTCTCCTCCCCACATATCAGAGAACAACCCTTCTCACCAAGCTTCAATTCAAGCCCCAAATGTGAAAGAATTGGAGTATGAGGTAAGAATCCTATCCAGTGTCAACCAGCTGATGGAAGAACTCGGCAGAAGAATGGAAGCAGAACTCATCAGAGGAATGGAAGAGAGACGAAAGGCAGATGAAGCACATAATGACATTATTGAAGAAAGACGAAAGGCAGTTGAAGCCCATAATGACATTATTGCAGAAAGACAAAGGGAGGAAGATAAGTACCAACAACTTCTGGCGGAAAGACGACAAGAAGATGTAAGATTCCAGGAGATGAAGGCAGATAGACAACGGAGAGAAAGGAGAGAACAAGAAGAACGAAGAACTCAAAGAAAACGCCGAACAAATGACTCTCCTGACTATTCCAAAGGACAGGGAGATGAAGATGACGACGGCAGCACACAGTCTGAAACCAGTAGCCCCAAAACTAAAAGAACCAAGAACGGTGCACATACCTCCATGCCATTGATAGCTGCTGGAAAAGGAGGATTTCAATACCAACCATGGAGTCACAGGGACATGGAATCATTAGTGGCAAAACTACCTCCACTCACGAAAGGAGGTCAGAAGTGGGTGACTGAACTGGAGAAATACACAGTCCAAGATCACCTATGCTTGGGAGACATGAGGGTCCTGCTCGGACGGATTGAAGGACGACCTGAGGCAAGAGCAGTAGATTCCGAGGCCAATTGCACACACGACCCAGATGACACTTCATTCAACTACATCAGGTCCAACTATTGGGCTGCTATTCGTCACATCTACCCGACAACACGCCGTTTGCATGCCCTCACCGGCCTGAGGAAAGGCACGGAGGAAAACATGCATGCCTTCCTGAAGAGATGCGAAAGAGTGTGGGAGGACTGTACTGGAGAACGACATGACGTTTCGCCGGCTGTCACAATGCTGTGGAAGGACGCGGTCATGAAAGCCCTACCCCAATCAGTGCAGGCACGCCTTAGAGATGTGGTGGGGTTAGAAGCTAAAATCCCAGAAGAATGGAGACTACATCTCATTCACCACGACATCAAATACCAGGAAATAATAAAGGAAAATGATGAAGACGACAAAATACTATCTAGAAGACTTTTGAAGATGCGGGTGGCTGAGAAAGATACTGAAGCTAATCAGATGGCCATACTAGCAGAGAAGGCAGGGTGGACACCTCCAACAGTTCAAACTCAGGAAGAACCAGAGAATCAAATGCAGAACCAACAAAGCGGAGGAGAAAGTGTATGTCCACAAAACCAAGTTCAGCAGATACCTGTGTATCTTCCTAGGCAAGTACAGCCACAAGCACCACAGTATCTTCAACAGCAAACACCTGTGTATCTTCCTAGGCAAGTACAGCCACAAGCACTGCAGTATCTTCCCACACAATTCAGCAACAGCAAATACCTATGTATCTTCCTACCCAAGTACAGTCGCAGGCTCAGGTATACACTCCCATACAGCATCAACAAAAGGGACAATGGAGAGGAAAGCAACGCTCAAGAGGAAGAAGGGATGATGGCTGCTTCATATGTGGTGATTGTAGATATTTGGCCAGAGATTGCCCCACTCAGCAATATCCACCACAAGGTATCACCTCACAATACAGAGGAGAAGCAGTGTTAGATATGAGAAAAATTGAGGCGGAAGCATATGCCAGGGCCATGACGAATATTTCTGTTGGACCAGGGGATTGGGTAAATGTAAAAATCCACAAGATTAACTCGTTGCAACCTGTATGGAGTGGACCATGGGAAGTTGTAGAACGCACTGCAGATGCACTCCGGATCAAACTTAAAAAAGGAACATGTTGGCACCCACTTACACAGTGTGTAGCCGTACCGCCACATTTCCAGAAACGACACGGCAGTTAGAACTGATTTTGGAAAACTGGTACAAAACAATAAGGAATCGAACATTTTTAGGAACTACAGCACCAGGAGATGAGTAAACTCAAGAATCTGTAGAGTGTAAATACATTGAGAAACACATTTTTACACTCAAACTGTTTGCATATCATAGACAAGGAATTTAGAATATAAATAAATGTTCACCAAAAGTAATAAGTATAACGGAAAGTAGACATAGGCCTACACTTGAGTACACTTACATTACAGTGATCTGATTGTGGTGTGCTCTGCAGGTTTACTATTGAGCTAAGTAATAGTGGGATTTAAAGTGTGGAGATGTTCTTTCGTAGTGTGTGGAATATGTGATGCTTGAAACATGTAGGTATTCCAATTTATAGAAAATGGTTTCCTGAAAGAGTTATGTTGGGTAAATATGTAGCAATGGTTGAACTAATTCTTGGAAGGAGTTTGTGTAATATCATTAGTAGACATTAATTGTGTTGTTTAGATGGCATTTAACAACTAAGACAGATAGTATGATTAGAAAAGACAGAGTGGAAAGGGTTGGATTTATTTAACCTCAGTGTGCTAGACTTTCTATAGGCAATGCGTCCCGAGACCTGGACTCCCCCTCTGCGTCAGAAGAGCTACGACCCCGACCCTCCAAGCAGACAAAAAACCTAACCCAACAGGAGACTCCTCCTTCTCCATCGGACAGACACAAAGCTGAAACAACAACAACAAGACTGCATCCAGAACTATCTCCACCAGAGACATCCAAAACCAAACTTTATGCTGACATACAGAGAGATACTCTCAAGAGCAAAGTGTGAGACGTGAGAGCAGAATCCGCCCTCCATGAAAGCAGCAAAGAGACTGAAAAGGGGGACAGGAAATGCAAAGCAGTGCAAGAACAGTGGCAAGATGGGGGCTGCAGATGTAACTGGGCCAAGGCTGCCTAAAAGAGTTACAGCGGATGGATTCAAGAGCTGATGGACTGAAGAGAAGACAGAATCAGAGGAGTTGGCAGGGTCGATTAGAAGTGAGGAGGCCGGGGTCACGGCTTGAGAAAACCAGAGGAGGAGAAAAGGAAAACGGGAATGAGTGAGTTTACACATAAACACACTTATTCACAAAACGCACATAAAAGAGACCACATTTAAAGAACTTGAATAGACTTGATACATACGTAAAGACAGAAAGATTTATTAATCTCCAATTAATCAATTGGTAAATTAAAATAGCAGTAAAGAGGAAACTATTAAAGTAAAATGAGAAAACACACTGAGGGATAAAGGGGGAGACATGATGGAAAAATTCACTCCACTTTAAGCAGTGGGTGTTTTGGAGTTAGGAATACAGAGTATAACCATATTCTTCAATGTTTTCATCATGTTAACGAATTATTCTTTTAGAGATTTGTATTCATGTGTGAATACAGTAGTGAGCTCATTTGGTACAATATTGAACACCATTAAAATGATAGTTTTAGGAACCACTCTATAAGACAAATCTTTATGTATATAGCTAATGTTAACGGAAGAGCTAGTGCCAAGCCAAATATAGAACCAAAGTATTGATTTCACCATTGTAGCATAGTTATTACCATAGGAGGGCTGTAAGATGGAAATATGAAATGACTTCTGTTTTTAAATCCTTGGTAAAGGAGGGAGTAATTGTTGCATGTTCGGACACCCAGGGTTCCACACACTGCTAAAGAGTTTAACATTGTTTTTTAAGTAGACCAGAATTGAAGATAAATGAGTATAATGAGCTATGAAATGCAGAGCTACACAGATCCTAGTAATGGTTTGACTCAAGATAATAGTTATGTACACAAGTTTCTGAATTAGATCTATTAGACATTGTAATACTAATTAGGTGTAAATTAATTACAGTAGTAGTAGTACTATAAGGAAGTGAGTTTTGTACCAAGTTTCAGGAAAAATGAAAAGTTAGAACCAATCTTGAAAATCATAGTTGAAAGGGGTACCCGCCTATGCTGAAATACCTCTGAAAAGACTCTGCAGAGCACGACATGGCCAATAGAACGAGACCAAATGACCTTTGACCCTGACTGACAGTGTGACAAAAGCACTGTCAATGACTGACTCTGGGGTGTATCTGACCAGACCTGACTTGACAACCAGAAAGTGTGAGTGTGAATGTATGCCGGCATGTGTTCAGTTTAACTGCATTATTCTAAAACAATAACTAACCAAGCATGTTTTTGGACTAACATATTACTTTGGAGCTCCAAGGGAAACAAGAGGTTTCCTAAAAATTCCATAAAAAGGGGAAACCGCACAGGAGTTGGCGGTTTGCAAATGTAAAACTCAAACTAAAATCTGAAGATTCTGTTTCTTTTAGGACTGAAGGACGGAGAGAAACATTTATTTTCACTGAAGTGTTTACTTTGGAAATGACAATAATGGATGTCAAATTGTAAATGTTCGCTATGTCCCTAACCAATATTTACCTGAAAGTTGTTTCCCCTCCCCATTACAGGATTTTGTTACACATGAGTTCATGTGTAAAAAGGGGGGAGTGTGTATAATGTATAAAGGTCAACATGGTTGTAAAATTTACAATTTAAATTTTTCTTTTAAGGAATTAACCTCTTAATCCCGAAGTACGCCCACGTGGGCCCCCCCCACACATTATTTTTTGAGACTATCTCTCAGGGCTTCTTAACATTTATGAAACTATTAATGTTCCATACCCTTTTAAAGTTAAGAAACGCCGCTAACTGAATATATGAACCATTTTTAGCTAAAAAAAACACAACAGTAATACCAAGCCTTTGAATTAGCATTGAGCGAAAAAATACTAACTAACGCTAACGGAGTTTTTCACAGAGCTCACGGTAGAAATGCCCTTATTTCTATCTTAACTGCACAAACAAGATATATGATTTAAAGCTGAGACTCCACAGAATCCAGACATGTAATGTCATCACTGTACGACCCCGAATTGTGGAGCTATCAGGCAGAAAAGAGAACGTAAACAACATCCGGTTTCAAAAATATTACAATAACTCCGTCTTACCTTTTTTGATTTGTGATCAAAAGTTGTGTTCACCGGAATAAAAACGCCGCTCAAGGTTAATCCAATGTCTTTGTGTCACGTAGAATTTTTTACTGATAATCCATCATCATATTTATGGCAATATACTGGGTATAAAGTTTTGCAGTCCATTCTTGCACTTTCAGATATTCTCCGTTGCTTCTCTATTATGTCCGCTATGGTAATATTTACGTCGATTTGGGAACTGCCACTCGATTCTATTGGATCTGATGGTTAAGAAAAAGGTGTAAATCACCCGAATCGACCAATGGGTTCCAGAGATATGGTCCTGCGTAAACTATAAAGAATACCAGCCAGCCTAAGTACTTTACGCAGCTGACTTGAAATATTCTTTTCACCTGAAAGAATGCAGGAATTCCAGCTGCACCCAGAGCGCAGGAGCACAGAGCAGATACCGAGCAGATTACAACATTTGCGTTGAGGACTTTTTATGTACTTTTACTTTAGTCAAATAATGGCTCACAGGAAAGAGATACTTACTACTTTACAGGCAATGGATATGGTGACTAATGTTGACAGCGATGAAGAAATGTTAGCTGTTGATTCTGAGTCAGACGATGAGGATCTCCTGCAGCCAGAACGTTGTGACTCTGATGACAAAATTCCACCACAGCAAAGGTATGTAATCTCTTTTTCGTACAGTGATGACATTACATGTCTGGATTCTGTGGAGTCTCAGCTTTACATCGTATATCTTGTTTGTGCAGTTAAGATAGAAATAAGGGCATTTCTAGCGTGATTTCTGTTTAAAAGTCCGTTAGCATTAGTTAGCATTTTGCTAGCTCAATGCTAATTCAAAGGCTTGATTAGATTGCTGTTGTGTAAGCTAAAAATGGTTCATATATTCAGTTAGCGGAGTTTCTTAACTTTAAAAGGGTATGGAACATTAATAGTTTCATAAATGTTAAGAAGCCCTGAGACATAGTCTCAAAATAATACTGTGGGGGTCTCTAAATGTATTGCATTCACACACTCAAAATGCCATGTTTACTGCCAAGGAAACAGGAATTACAGGAATCCATCTAATCCCTTTGTTTTTCCACATTTGTTTTCATAGTGATGGAGATGAGGATGAAATGGCTTCTGGACCCCCACCATTGTCAGTCACCCAACCCACACCTGCCTCACCCTCACATTCCTCAATTTCTGCCCCCCCTACACCAGTGAACATCCAGGGAGCAGACATTGAGTGGGAGACAGGAGAATGGCAGCCAAGCTGTCCTCCCTGCTGGACAATGTGTCCCACCCCCTCCAGGACACCCTGTCCTCACTGTGCAGCACCTTCAGCGACAGGCTGCTGCACCCCCGCTGTCTCATGGAGAGATACCGCAGGTCCTTCCTTCCTGCAGCGGTAAGACTTTACAACCAGCACTGCCCCTGGTATGGTAGACCCCCCCCCCCCCCATACACACACCATACTATATCACTCCTTGCAGCTAAATACAAACCAACTTTGTGTTATATGTGCAATATATATATATGCCATTAATAACTGTCATTGATACCTGGCTGCTAAACCCTTGTCTACTTGATTTGTAAATTTGATTTGTTTTTGATCTGTATTTTTGAAAATGATGTAACTTTTTTAGTTTTTATCTCTTTTTTTTTTGCATATTGTTTATTGTATTATAACGTAGTACTTTTTTAGCATGTTGTGTATCATATTATAACGTAGTACTTTTTTTAACCCATTTAAGATATGCAACACTAAGCTGTCTGTGGCTCTTTCCTGCTGTAACGCTGCACATTTCCCCTCTGTGGGACTAATAAAGGGATTCTGATTCAGATTCTGATTTTATTTTATTTTATTTTTTTTTTTTTTTACAACAGTTGTATTTGGATGGAATGAATACCTATAGTGAACATTCAAAGTAAAAAAATCATTTTTACAGTGAAAAAGGTCAAATGGAACCGATGGTTCCCAAATTACCCAGAGGTGAGTCCGCCTGGACTTTATTTTTCTAAATCTCTCTAAAAAGGTCAAATTTCACTTGTTTTGCATCAATCTTGATACAGGGTACTTATTATATGTTATAGTTTGGATTCCTAAAGCTTTTAGTCTACTAACCCATCATGTAAGGGTGGTTATCACTATAAGTAAAGGGTTTTTCTTTTTTTTCATTAGAATTTACATGTTTTTACTATGTTCCATCTGAATTTACTTTAAAATAAAATATATATATATTGATTCTGACACTTCTACATCCAACTCACAGATGTAACCTTGCTTTGAGAAAAAGAATTATTAATTTACCCCTTTTAGAAGTGAAGATATATCATTTGTTGTGTTAGTGGCATTTTCGAGCCTGAAACCTGAAAAACAGGCTCAGGGGTTAAGAGGTTAAAGAAACTTTCCGCCCCAACCCAGATGTTCAAACTGAGCATTGAAGATAGTTTTAGAATTAACCTGCTCCATATCTTGGGATAATATACTGTTTGGTGAATGTTGACATGTTTCTAAATATTGATTGAGTTATAACAGGTAACACGGATGCAGAATCAGTGGCCAAGGGGCTCCTGTGAGAGATGTCATTCCAGAATGGAATACCGAAGAAGTTGACCTGTGATAATGAAACAATTTTGTAATATTTCAACAGATATTAAAGTACCTGAGGTTTGAAATGTAGAAAGAACATATTACAGTTAAGCTAAAACATAGTAATGTAATGAGACGGAATTTAATTTAGACAGCATCTTGTAACTAGCCTGGTAAAAGAAGTAAAAGCCATAGACTTTATTGTTTAGGTCATTATGGGGATATACATTTGATTTAAATTCATAATAGAAAGACATTTGATGACAGTATGTTGGATTTCTGTATTCATTTTTCAGCTTGATAATAGATAGGTAGAAGCAGTATTGCCAGGTGCAATCGATGGGATTTCTGCACACGATCCAAGCAGAGAATGACGTACCTTACAGGACAGACACACTCAGGAAATCATTCACTCTGACATCATCATGACTTGAGTTGTTTTTTTAATCATAATGAAATTGTATTACATAACGTTAGTGTGTTTTTACCACAAACAGGAATAGTTAATTGTTATATTAGATTTGAGAAAGATTACAAGGATTTTATTTAGTTCACCATGGAGATGTTTTTTGTTTTGTAACATATGCCAAGTAGTAAGATTCAAGTATCAGCAGGTTCTGAATTATTATTCCTCTGTCCCACAACCAACAAGAATGTGGATGGGGAGAGCTATATCTACTGGAGCCAGCAGAGATTCGTAAATTGCACCAGAGACACAGTAAAAGGATGACACAAACATTTAGATAAAAACAGACCGATAGAATGGCGCTAGACTTGTTTAAATAAAGAGTAATATTTACCTATTTTTATATAGTTTAATCCTTCTTATACTTTGTAAAAGAACAAGTGCCTTTACACCAGATACAATATGAAGATGATTTATGATGTGAAAGGAGGGAGAAAGAAATGTTCCAATCCATGCTGCTATTTTTAGGAATGATATTGAATGTTAACACTAGAAGTTATGCACAAGGGAAGACTTTTATGTTTGAACCCACCATCAGTAGTATTTTTGTATTTTATAAAGTTGAGGTTATTGAACCATTCCATTTTGATAGTATGATTTTGACAAGAGTTATGTACTATGTAAAGTTCAGATGAAGAACTCATTGATTTCAGTATTATGTACACACCTTTTAAGGTGTGTAAGGAGGGACTGTTAGTACATTTAAAATCAATGTTGATAAGGTGTAATTTGAATTAAATACAATATTTGATTTAAATCAGTTTTATTCTGAAAAACCGGAAGTTCACTAACTGTTAACTTGACACTTTTATTCTGAAAATTCGTCACTTCTGGTTAGCATTAGCATCTGACAGGATGCTACGGTTTCAAACCATGATAGAAGGTGAAATGACATGTGATGTTCTAAACTGAGCACACTGGGATTAGCACTCATTTATTGACGCTGAATAATGTGTAGCAGGGAATGTTTAAACACCACAGACACCAGAATGATGTAATTTAGCAACAGAAAAGGCACCACATGCATAGGACCCGCCCCCGATGACGCCGGCCAATAAGAGAAGACCTCAGAAGACAACAGGGAGGACAAACCAGGGAGCAAGGGCTTCTGACCCCGGATACTGGACTGAGCAGACAGATGGGGAGAGCGACTCCTTCCAATTTCATTTGTACACCACTGCATCTTTTGTTTAATTAAATGCTGTTAACTTTTATAAGCTTCCCTTGACTCTTTTCAGTCTCTCCTGCCTTCAGGGTTCGAAATCGCTTACAATAGCCATATACTATAAACGTCTTACCCAAGGCTGAATCATAAACTAAACTGTATATATATATATGTATAAAGGGTTACGTCCTTAGCTGGCTAACAAGCACACAAACACCTGCTAACAGGGTTAACAATATAATAATAATATTATCATTTTACTCACTGAAAAAAGCTGAGTGTAGACTTCTTGGAAGTTCTGTTAGTACATTCAAGCGCACAGCACGACATTTTAATCGTCTGGTATTTGTAACAATATTCCCACAATCACCACGAACACGGCTAAAGATAAAGGGTCAAGTACAGTAACTACGACTAACGTTGTAGCCTCTATGGTTGTAGCCTAGCAGAGTGGACAAGTTGCTGTTAGCTGACAGTGAGGCACATGCCTGTCCATCAAAGTGACCACGCCCTAATTTATGCAAAGACTTTAAGACCTAATATAAATAAAAGGGTCGTGTTAGAAAACAATTCACTCACAGATCCATAATCACGAAGGTGGAATCTAACTATATTGATAATAATATGTATTGCATCCATGGGTAGAAACATGTTTTTTTCTGCTGTAAAGTTGGGCATTTTAACATGGGGCTCTATGGAAATTGCTCCTTTCTGCAGTCAGTCCCTAGCGGCCAATATATGAACTGCAGTGTGTGGCACTTCCGTATTGGCGTCCCGGCTCTTCCCCAGAGTTTGCCGCTTGGCTAACGCACAGGGGGAGTCGAGTTTTCAGGGGCCAGGTTGAAGCTGGTATGTATCGTGCAGCAGGGAGATGGGAGGAGGAAGCTAATCCGCACTGGGGTAAACCTGAACGTGGGATGAGAGGTCAGCCACGGGTTGATCCATCGGAAATCTGTAATTTCTGCAGGGAGAGAGGGCGTTGGAGTGAGGACTGTCCAAAAGCTAAGGCTAGCGGGGGGAACTGTGTAGGCCAGTTTAACTCTGCTGCTTATGCTGTGTCTGTGGTACCCTTACCTGTCATCTCTCCCTGTCAGCAGGTTAGCGAGCTGTGCGGGTTGAATGAATCACTGTTTTTTGCATTTTTGTCAACCGGATATTTGTCATTTGTGACATCAGCGTGCCGGTAAAGATTGAGAGACACTGCTGCGTATGATTCATACATTCTGAGCTCTGTGCTACAGTTTTCTGACAAATTTAGAACTGGGGACTTTGTCCTGATGCGAGGTATGGGAATGAGTGTTGTGCCTGTTCCTCTGCATTCTGTTGTGCTTAACTCTGATCTGGTGCAGGGTGAGGTCGCCATGGGGATCCGTCCTGTAATGCCGATTGAAGGTGTGGATGTTATCCTGGGTAACGGCCTGGCTGGCAGCCGTGTGTGGGCAGAGGGTCCACCGCTTACCATGCTGTCATCTTCACCCACTGTGACTGTTAATGCAGAGGAGGAGGCCAAGTGCTCCCCTGGAGTGTTGGTGGCTGGCGCTGTGACACGGGCTGTGAGCCGTGCACAGGGGGAGTCTGAGCAGGGTGAAGAGGTGGGTGAGACAGATTCTGTGGTTATTCCTGACTCATTGTTGTCTGTATCCCGCAGTGAATTGGTGATAGAGCAGAAAGCTGATGTCTCCCTCAGTCCGTTCTTTGAGGCGGTTCACTCCACCAGGGATGGAGATGGTGCCACCAGGGGTTGTCTGCTGCAAGGGGGACTGCTGGTCAGAAAGTGGTTGTCACATGGGAAAGGCCTCATTGGTAAGCCAGTTCTCCAGATTGTGGTTCCTGTTACATTTCGTGAGGAGGTCTTCAGGAAAGCATATAAGCAATCGGGACGTCAGGGTGTCCGTAAAACGTGTAATTACATGTTGCGGTATTTCTTTTGGCCTGGTTTGAAGAGAGATGTGTCTCGGCATGTTAAATCATGTAAAGCAGGGGTGCCCAACCAGTCGATCGACCGGTCGATCGCGGGGAGATTCCCAGTCGATCGCGAGATGTGTCTAAAAATAGAACAACAATATTCTGTTTTATCGTTAATGTCCTATAACATAATCTTCCTGTGCCAGAATAATGCACTTGAACGCATCATTGGCCGGCATGACCCCATGTGTCGGGGCGTGGCTAGTGGGCAGTGGGCAGTTCGCTGACGTTGTCCGTGTCAACAGCAGTGACAGTCCGCACACACACAAGATCGCAGTTATGGCAGAAGCAAAAAAGCCCAAAAGATATAATTTGCACTCCCGAGTGGGAGGATGATTATTTTTGTATCTATTCCAATTCAATGTCCACCTGTTTCATCTGCAATGCGAGCGTGGCTTTATCGAAGAAGGGTAATTTAGGAGCGGCATTTCAAAACAGTGCACAAACGCTACGAGACGGAATCCCCTCCTAATTCTGCCCTACGCTCCCAAAAGGTGAGGGACCTGAAAGGGGAGCTAAATGCACAGCAGTCCATTTTCACCAGGCCCAATAACAAGAGCAAGGCTGCTACCATAGCATCGTATCGTGTCAGTCACGTTCTTGCGAAACACATGAAGTCTTTCAACGACGGCGAAGTTGTGAAAGAAGCATTCCTGGAGACTGCTGACGCGCTTTTGGGGGACAGTACAAATAACAGTAGCATTTCAACAGGTTTTTGATATAATAAAAACTCAAGTTAGATACCATTATTAATCAGCTGTACGTTTTAGTTTGTTTGAACTTATTCATTATAATTATTGTACACAATTGTATAAGAATGCAAACATTAAGATCTGTTCTGTTTAAATTGATTATAGTCTATTATCAATTCAGGTTAAGAAACTAGTGTTGCTTGCATCCTATTTTAAAGGCATTTCTTTTTATACAAAAAAAGTGTTTGATTCTATTAATTCTGTCTTTTTTATTGCACTTTTTGATTCCTGTGTAGCTTCAGATCTGAGTTGTCTTATTAGTAAGCCTAATTTATACTTTTGTAGCAACACTATTTTTATATAATGGCAAAGAAAGGTCTTTTCTTTTTTCCCTGTGTCATATGTGGCAGCACTGTTCAATGTTTCTTGAAAACATTACCCACTGTAGTATGTGACGTGTGAATAAACTCCAACTCTGTATCAACCACATTATTGTGTAACTTCAGTTAAATACTTGTATGTGTGTAGATTAGAAAGAGGTAAGATAAAGGATCTGCAGTATTTTATGAAGTATTCATCGTACAAAGGTCAGTTTTATACAAGTAGAAGTATGTATTCACCTGGTAGTAGGCTGTCAGTAATGGCTACGCCTCTCTATTTGGACTGGTAGATCTCGGCAGACTGGCAACTTTAAAAGTAGCTCTCGGTTAAAAAAAGGTTGGACACCCCTGATGTAAAGTAAAGAAAAGTAAGCCAATTTGGCAGCGACTAAAGGAACAGCGCTCGTTTAGTCCTGGGGGACAGGTCCTGGTTTTGTTGCCAAAGGCTAGTTTGCCGTATCCAGAAAAACATTCCGGGTTTTTCCATGTGTTGGCTCAAGGGACTGACCAGAATTGTTTCCTGTCCACACCGGAGCATAGAAGAAGAGCTCTTAGTTTGTTTGGGTAGCTGACGGTGTTCTAGTGGAACTCCTTTCTTATGGGGGGGGAGTGTGACGACCCCTCCACACCACGTGGGGTGCCGTCTGGTTGTGTGTGTGTTTGTGTTTGCAGGTTCCATTGCCTGACGAGCTGCACCTGTGTGACGAGCTGCATAAGCCTTGATGAGCTACACCTGGCCGGAAACCTTCAAGAAAGAGCCCAGCCGGATACGTCGCTCTCTGTCTCCTCTGGGCACTTTCCCCGTGCCAGCTTCAGGGACCTGTTGCTGGTTCTTTTTGTTTGTTTGTTTGTTATGAATAAACGAACATTATATCATACCCCTCGTCTCGCCTGCATTACAAGACATCTATCAATATGTGTGTATACCTCCACCATTAAACTGTCATATTCTGCACATTTCTTATACTATCTACATACATAAGAGTATAATTAATGTGTATAATATCAGTTCAAATAAGTGCTTCAACATAGTTAACATTGCAGGAAAGTACTTTGTCAGGCTTAATATGTATCTGGAGATACCCCCAAAGTTTTTTTCTTATTTAAAAGAAGACCTTAACCTAAAGTATGCTTTAATGTTTAAATAAAGGTTAATTAGTTTGTCTGTTTTGCACATCCTCCTATTAACCTCTTAAGCCCCACGGACCCGAGCCCTGGCCCTAAATCGCGTCATTTGCAGGAAACAACGTCTAAGGAACCTTAATATTTAATAAACTATGAATATTTTTATATCCATATAACGGGGAAAAACTAATTTAACTGATATATATATATATTTTTTTAAAACAAAACACACAATGCTAACACTGACCCTCTGAATTACCCTCTAGCGAAAAATGCTAACCTATTACCGCACCGAAAATCACTCCTAGCTCCCTTATTACTTATCCTAGCTCTGCACATCCAACACATCGTTTATGATCGTAAAGACACATAATCTAACGGTGCACACCTCAACACTGAAAGATACAAACTCGTGACGTTATCAACAAAAACGTACATCAAGACATGTGGCGCTAGGTAGCCAAAAACGCTTACATAGCTTACCTTGGTCTTTGTCTGGTCAAAACTGGTCTTCAATGGCATTAAAACGATAAAAACGATAGTGTAGTTATTCCATAGGTTAATATCCAATGTGAGTGTTTCCCCTTTGAAATGTTCTGATAATCCAAAAGCAATAAAACTGCAATTCCGTTTCTAGAAGTTAGAGCAGTGGAATCTCCCTGCTCTAATGCTTGTTTACAAATGCGAATGTACTCTTAATATTTTTTTCATCACATATATATCATATATAACATGAAAATCAGTAATATCTTTCAAAACTACAACTCCTTTTCTATAAGGACCGTTATGGTGTAAATATAACCAAGCTACCAATTGGATCAAATATAAAAGTCAGCCGAATTAATGTTGATACTGCAAGGAGACGTATTGGGTGAAGAGAAATTGAAGATGTTGTTTAATTGCTGATATATTTATGATCCACGTCACGTATTCAGTTTTGGTGGCAGTTCTTCCAGTTTGTCCAGAAGTCTTCTAATCAGGGCTCTATACATAAATAACTACGGCAGATATGTAATATTTAATGCAGCCGAACTGCGTAATACAATGCCGTTATGTGATGACTTTCAAAGAGAAAAGCAAGCACACTCGGAATAAAGTATTATTTTCTTTTTTTTAAAAAAGGTTTTTCGGATTTCATATCGCATTAACACCATATCCCAAAGTGCATTGCGGCTAAAAAATCCAGTCACCGAGTCTCTAGCTGAGGATCTTGGGTAATCAGTTCAGTGGGTGTGTGGTGTGTATCGCAATGATGCTCGAAATGTCCCTTATAGGCCTACGTCTGTTTCCGGTGACTTTATTTTGAAATGTAGTTCCTGAGGAACGGCTAAAAAGTCAGAGATTATAGAATTAAAGTAATAAATAAAAACAAGGATAATTGTGTGTTATTGAGTAAATAACAGTGTGTTATTTAGAAAATAATAACAAATTAGAAGGAAAAAAGGATTTTAAAAAAATACAGATTTCAGTATTCTGAGGCTCTGAGCCCCATTTCTTTTCCTAACGGACGGCAAAAAAAGTCAGACATTATACGATTTAAAATAAAAACAATAATCGTGGCTTGGTATTGAGTAAGAATGTTGTTGTCATGTTTTTATGAACCACACAGCTTCCGGTCTACCAAGACCCGACCGGACAAAACGTAGCGTATCATATGCACGCAAAACTCGGCCTCAGAACTCAATGGGAATGGTTAGCGTATCATATGCACGCAAAATCGGACTTCTGTTTATCTATTGCACACATTTCCAATGTGTAAAGTCGTGTCATTTGTACGCAGACTGAAGAGAGTGGGTTGTGTCAATCATAATGTAGCACTGCACTAAAGCACACCCTCCTTCATTTTTTATTTTACTCTAATAAGGACAACCATTTACAAAATGAATACCATGCTTAAAGAAGACTTACAACTAGCAATTGAGACCATTAACTTATTAAGAAAATGTTTACTGAGGTAATAAATCATATGAAAAGAAGGGTAATTTTTCCCTCTGATTAGTTTTGGTCTAATATTCAGACTCTGGTTATGTTTTCAGAGTAAAACATGAGTATATACCGTACATGTGCACAGCGGTGCTTTGCACTATGGCTAATAATAAACGATTTTTCACCGTTAAAGTGATTTAGCCATACACTACATGGATGCGCACAAAAACACAGTCGCTCACACACAGAGACAAATCACCTCTCTGGCCCTTCACAGCAAGAGACAGCTCTCTGACAAAGGAACAGAAATTGTCACCCAACAGTGCTTTCTGTGCCGGTGTTAGAGAAGCTCTTCTTAATTAGAAAGCTATCCTGATGACAACAGAATAGGGTCAAACTGTGCTGGGCTGCGCTGAATGTGTGTGGGTGTTAAGGAGCGTCGTTTGACTTCCCTCCTTTGTGACATGTCTGAGAGCTGAAAGCACTCCCCAATCACTTCTGAGACACACGCAACCGCCACCATGGCCAGGAAATACACGCACATGCACACGCACACGCACACGCAGTTCATGAAGCGTGTTGATGGATTGCACCCAGGCCAGGCAGAGTATTGCTGCCCTTTGTTTCTTGTTTGTTGAACATATGCTTCGTAATGACACAAAGACAAAACCTGGAGTTACTCCATTTAAAATCAACAGGAAACTGCTTTGTGGATTCATTGCATGTTCCCTTAAATTATGACCTTTTTTAACTTTTAATTGAAGAGATAAGAGTTTCCTGAACCAATCGAATGAATGGTTTCAAACTGAAAAAACCTTCTTCAATGACAATGTTGTCTCTATTTCCATCCCCTCAACAGAGGAGGCTGCATATTATCCCTGAGGTGTATTTTAATTAATAACCTAAGGTTGTGGGGGTCATTTTGAGCTGTGTTTCATGTTTAAGTGCACATGATTTAATGATATCATTTTGTGCCTTCAGATGTGGCCAATGAAGAAGAGGTCACTTCAGTGAGTGGATCATCTTGATAAGGATCATTAACGAGGCTTTGAGTCATACTGGAATAGCAAAGGTTCTATGCTCGTTGCAATACTACTCATTTTGATAACCTTTCATTGAAGCATAGAAAACACCAGGCTTAAAAGTAGCATTTCAATGCTCTCCACACTGAACAAAACTGAAACGATTACTTTAATTAAATGTATTATGTCAACAATGTTCACATAACTATTAGTTGAGTTGAGTTGTAATTACTTATATTTTGTATTTAAACCTAATATTATTGCTTTCAACTAACCTTATACAGTTATGTGAAATCTGTTGACATAATGCATTTAATAAAAGTCATTGTTTCATTTTTTTCAGTGTACACCATTGGTGAAAAATTAGAAGTTCAATCCCTCAAGATTTGCAAGCTAAATATTTCAATTGGATTTAATGTTCTGTTTATTTTTTACATTCTTAATTTCCAGGCTCACTCTAACAATGGTCATTCAATGTTTGTTTTTTCACTGGTAAAAATGAGTAGCATGAAGCTGCAGCGACGGAGACTAGTCTCAGGACAGCACTCCTGGGACCGCACTCCCAGGACCCTAGTTTTTTGTGGCACTGCCACCTAGCGAGCAGGAGACATGAATATGAACGACAACGCAAAGAGTGTGAGTAATGTGAAGTGCTTTTAAAGTTGTATTTGTTTAACATTAATAACAATTCCGGTGTCTTGAAGTGAAGAGTGATTAGCTAACGTTAACTATGATAGTCTTAAGGCAATACAAACAGACATCTTGTTGTGCATCGACAGAAATGCTAGAGAGGTTCATGTTGTTTATGTTTGCTTTCTCTCATTCCAGGCTTCCTGATTGTTTTCACCTGTGTCTCCTGTGCTCATCAGTGTCAGCCCCGCCCCTGATTGGTCCCACCTGTGTCTTGTTACCCTGTGCTTAAATTCCCCTGTCTCCCAGTGGTCTTTGTCAGTTCGTATTGTCTTATGCTATGGTCAGGTCGATGTTTCTTGTGCTCGTGAAAAGTTTCACGAGCACGTGAGCGCTTTCATTTTTTGTTCGCTATTTTTGTCATCTCGGCTAGAGATTGATAGTTACCCTTTTTGTTGTTCACTGCTGTATTGGAAAATAAAGTATCTTACAAATACTTTACCTCTGTCTCCCGGGTCGTGCAATTGGGTCCTACATCCTAGTCTGAGTTCGTAACACATCTGTTAGGTTCTAACCGTATTAAAGGCACTAAAAACAATTATTCGTTAGCTATAGCTTTCGGCAAAATAAACTGTTGGCATATTTGATTATTTGTTTAATGAAACTGTAGCGTGATTTTGGCAAGCTCTACTACAGTAGGTGTCCTACATTAAAGGTGGGGTAGGTACGTTTGAGAAACCGGCTCGAGATACACTTTTTGTTATATTCCATGGAATGCTCTTAACATCCCGATAGCAATGAATATCTTAAGTGCTTTGACAAAAAAAATCCATAAAAATATTTCATCTGTGGAAGACTTAGTACTGTAAAAAGCACGACCAATCATTTTAGCCGGCCCGGCTAAAATAACTGGATGGCCTACCTGCCTGTCAGCCTTCCATCTGTGCACAAACTTATCTCGTGCCCTCATTGGTCATTGGTCTCTGTAAGGAAGTGGCAGATTTTTTCCGGTTGTGTATTTTCAAATTCTAGAGCACTCAAGCTGGTTTCTCCAAAATTACCTACCCCACCTTTAATTGTTGATTTAATCACTAATTACAGTAAGAGTGTGAGTAATGTGTTGTTTGTTTAAAGTTAACAACTATTCTGGTGTATTGAATTGGACAGCAATACAAGCAACACATGCTTAGACGACAGTCTACAGGAAACAGTCATCTGCTAGTGTGTGGAAAATGGGACCCAAATGCAGTTTAAAAAGGACTAAAATAGGTAAGGTAACAAAAAGCGAGCTTTATTAACAAAAGCCGAAGGCAGGAAAAAACAAGAAACTAATTAACAGAAACAAAACCGGGGAGCACGACAAACAGGTACAAACTTACGACGGGAACCGGCAGGAGACACGGACAATCATAGGTGACAGGGACATGAAATGACGATGAACAGACATGGAGCACAGGGGAAGACAAGACTAAATACACAGAAGGGTAATCACAGGACAAGACACAGCTGGCAGGGGAGGCAGAAACACAAGGGCAACAGGTGAACACAATGAGGCACAATGAGGCACAATCAGACACAGGAGGGAAACTAACGACAGGAAGGCCCAAACTAAAAGAGATTTATAAAAAAGTAAAACAATTAAAGATGTTTGGAGTTTTATTTGAGTTATTAATGTTAATGTTTTGTCAAAGAGATTCTGATTTGAAACCGTTGTTACATACAGATGAAGCACTTACTTTCGGACAGTTTGAAACGCGAGGGCAGTGATTGGTAAGTGGTCTGCCCTCGCTCAAGGGAAAGCCTCCAGCTTGACTTGAGACCGCCCCCGTTTTAAATAAATGTAATTATAATGAAGCCAGCTGCAATGGATCATTGATCCACCAGGGGGTGCAGTGGGGTTCCACACTGGTGCTCATGTGAAATAAAGTCTGATACTGTACAGTACGCTGGATGTACAGCGGTCAGCGGAACTTAATGAAAAAAAAAATGCAGCCCGGCTCTCGATTTTTAATCCTAAATTAAGCATCATCTTAAACTCAATATGAACGTCAGTAACTCACTACAAATATATGTATATTTTTAATGGAGCCTCGACGGTGTAGCGGAGGGATCTTGCTTAGCATGAAGGGTGTTCCCCATAAGGAACAAGTCGCTGCAAATTATCCCGTTTATTACATGGCCAAATTCTCAACAAAGTAACGACATGACTCCCAATATTAATTGAAATGCTTTTATGGATTTAGAAAATGTTTTTATTGATTTAAAAAATAGTTGTATGTATTGATATAAATTGACATGCATCCGCTAAGAAAAATAGTCCGTTGTGACATCGCGTAAAACAGATTTCGACTTGTTACATTAATTGCTTATATCCACACGCCTCTCTCTTCTCCTCATATTCACTACCTAAACTAGTTATAAATATGTTTATTTGTACAGTCGGCCGGGTCACTCATTACTGGATAAGCTGCTGCATGAGACAGCTGCCCGAAGAGAGGGAGGAAAAAGAGAGGCTCCGTGTATTTTATATATTATAGGCCTATAGAGTCGTTATTCATTTGTTTTAAAGCTCAATAAATAACAAAGAAGACCTTTGACCGGCACTTTTATAATTTTGTCCGGAAGATTTCAACTTTAATACACATTGACTGGCGAAAAACTCTGCCCGGTTCCCTCTGTCCCCAACGTGGAGAATAAACAGAAGGGCAACCATGACAACTATGCTTCTTCGCTGCTTTTGTGGAGGGAGTTACAGCGCCACTTACAGGCCCGGCATATGTACTACAGCGTGTGTGTCCCAACGCCTGGCTGGAAGGCCTGGAATGTCGGAAGAGAAAGACGTGAATCCAGGAATGTGGACAGCTGGAATGCGGAAATGGAGTCGTTCTAACCATGGATGTATAATAAAACAGATTTATGCATATTCGACTTTTTTTTACTGACCTATTGAAATGATTTCTTAATTTAGGCTATTTTTTACAACGTGTGTTGGAAGGATTTATTAAATTACTATGAATATTTGGGCTTAAATTAATTGCCATTTTTTAAACTCAGACATTTATCCCTAACATTATCCCTGACTTTGTCATACCATTTTAACAGAGCCCCCCAATTACCCCCAATTACGCCCCACATACCCCCAATTATTTAATATAATTTACCCTTCACCTTAAATATCTAAAATAATGCATTAGAAGACTAAAGCCCTGTAAATAACCATTGCTCTTGCACAATCCATGCCCCTTTTTAGGACTGTCCCACACATCCCTGCAGTATACAAAGTCATTCAAACTAGCTGCACCTTTACCAGCTTTGAGAACACTTTCTCCCCCCCTCCCCCCCTGAATTGCGTCTGAGGGATAAACTAATCGCTCACTCTACACAGTATGCAAATCGGTGTGAAAGCAGTGAGACCATGAGTGAGACCTGTGAACAAGGGTTCAACAACATTTCTGTTGTCGAACGTGATTCGTTCAGATGCGTCACGTGGTGTGCTAAAACACTTCCTGGTTAGCTGAAAGGAGACAATCTCCTCCAAATCCGTTTGGTTCTTTCTTCGAAATAAAATAGACATAGTTTCTTGCACAACCTATTCAAAGTTCTAATACTTATGATAATATGATGCTGATGTGCCAAAAGATCAACTATTTCGTTATTTGAGAAGCCTAAACTAAAGTACTGCTTCACAAGATGCTCCACATTCCTCATTGTATTGCTGGACGCTGCTGTTGTCTCCTTCTCAAGTCACTTATGAAACTACGACTTTAATCTCGTAATTATGACTTTATTCTCGTAACATTACGACTTTAATCTCGTAACTATGACTTTATTCTCGTAACATTACGACTTTATTTATTATTAATAATGTTCGGAATGTGACCTGTGAGCCTTCTGAATTACCGTGGGACAGCGCATTTTACATTTTCTCATTTACTCACCCAAATGTATATAAAAGTTACTTCAGATGCTGAAATATTTTTATTTTTTCAAGTATAAACATACAGTATACAACAGATATGCATGCATACAAATTATAACATCAAATGAAATGCAAGTTTCTTCGTGACACTTCCTCTTTGAAATCTGTCTGTAAGAGAGAACACACATTTAGATACAGTACATTATGAAGCAGGCCTTAATAAAGTAATAAGAACTGAGAACATGACAAAGAATAAGAAAATGTCCCCATGCAAAGGTCCGGAACATCAAAATGTCTAAGTTGCTTCATGAATTAGTGTGATATTGAAGTAGCCTATAGCCTTATCAATGTCTTAATGTAATCAACAACTGACAAATTCAAATAAAGAAAGTACAATTCAATATGTATTGTCAATGAACATTGAACTATACAGATATCCTCTCCGCTTCTCTCTGCTGTGCTCTCATCTCTTCTTCTGTGTTTCTCTCCCTGTATCGCTCACTCGTCTCTTTCGCCCCCTGTCGGCCGGCGGTTAAAATA
>CALSBZ010039057.1:0-13654 GCA_943591055.1 Gobionotothen gibberifrons | reverse complement strand
AGAGAGCAGATCTGCTGCCTGATGCTGGGATCAATGACTTTGACTGAACACACGCTCATCATCTCATCACACACGTGAGGGCATTTTTTGTATTATAAATAAAAGTACACATTAAACTTATTACAAAAAAACAAGTTGATACACGGTTCTTTTAGTCTCGTAGATTTTTATTGAGCCACAACCTACAATATACTAGATAAAATCACTGTTTTTAATTGTAAATGTATTCCAATTTCACTTATTTTTGTATGTGTTTGGTATTTCTTCATCAAACATCCAGCTCTCTGTGAAATAGAATTACAACATTTTCGAAAGTAATGTGATGAACATTAATGGTAACCTCTAGAAAACCACCCCGATTATCATGCAGCTGTCCAGAAGTGGTCTTTTGACACGTGCCTTGTAGTCAGCCTGAGTAGCACGTTGAGCTCAGTTTCCCACACTGACTCCCTGTATGGTGTTTTCAATGATCCACAAAGGGACTCTGACAGATGCTGGCTGTGTGTAGTTACAGAAGCTGAGTCTGACATCACCAGCCATCTGGAGGGAAAAGATGCCTTTGCCCAATGCAAAGGTTTAAAAAAAACAAAACAATCTATCATAAATTGAGCAAAAAATAATTGATCTTGTTATATTTTCAGTTTGTAATCATTGTCGTTCATTTTGAATATCGAAACATTTTTTTTTTCATTTATGAAAATCTATTTGATTAAGCCTTCGCTCTACCCATGAGGATGGGAGGTTTCCTGGGGGGCAGCTGTTTCCTGAAGTGTGCCAAATCCCTTTGGAGAATGATTTGGCTGCTGGTGGGATGGGAGGTGTTTTCCCACACTCAGTCCATTAGCAGAAAACAGGCATGTGCTGCTCTGCAAATTGATCTTTTTGAGGATCCTGTGCACAAGCATTGTGCAACCCCTAGGGATAATTATCCATCAACGTTGGTAGTTGTTAAATACCATTCAGTGTGAATGCTTCATGATGAAAAACGTTAGAGCAGTTTGTGTCCATTTAGAGTTTATTTAATAAACGGCTGAAACAAGGTCCATATTTTTTGGTATTATAGATTTGTCTACCTAGCAAAACTATTTTGAATTAATAACAAAGTAAAAAACACAAAAAAATCTGTTTCATTATCAGCCAAATCGTTATTCTAAATTAAAAAATATCAGCCTTGAATTTAGCAATTTATGCATCTCTATTTATAATTAGAAATAACGGAGGGACAGAACCATGTTTTTCATCCTACTTTCCGTAATCAGGCAAGCAGGTAAGTAATATGTTGAGAATATAAAATTATATTTTGGCATCTGGTTACCTATATCATAAATAAGGTTATATTCTTGTTTACATTAAGTAAGTATAATCCTAGCAGGCATCTGGCAGGCACAAGAAAGCCGTTTAAAAAAAAGTGTGTGTTCTTCAGTTTAAGATGTTTGATTATTTCCAATCATTTGGAATATCAGCATTTTTCTTGAAAAGATTCAATAAAGTAAGGCCAATACTATACTGTATTTTGTTTCAGGAAAGACATTTCTAACTTGGGATATGTTCTCTTTTTGTAAAAGTCTGCTAGTCATGTTGTGCTTTTTTTCAGCCTTGCATTTGAGAAAGGACCTTATTCAGTCAGGGAATCTGGATTTTCTGAAAGGTAAAGTTTTTTTTATACTTAGCAGGTCACCCTTGAAAAAGAGATCAATGATCTCAATGGGATTCACCTGCATAAATAAAGGTTTGAAATGAAATGAAATGAATACATCTTATATCCACATATGGTAGCTAGTTAGTAACCTCTGTCTTAGATTGAGGTAAAGTTTACACAGCACTACGTTTCAGATTTTTAGTTTTGACTACCCTAATTGACGTCATTGACAGAAGCATTTTTAAATCGGGAGAATAGTTAGAACCAAAGTCGTATTCAAAACAGGTTTTAATTTCAACAGCCAGAGTGTCTTTTAGGTGCTGTAGCATGGTCAGTAGCTACTGCTACTGCAACTGCTACTGCTACAGATGTTAGTGCAAAATCTACAGCTCCTCAACCACAACCATCAGCAACAAGTGGACATGGAGAACCACATGAACTACATGTTGCTAAATCCACCGCGGAGAATAAACAGAAGGGCAACCAGGCAACCATGGCAACCATGCTCGGGGGTCTTCTTCGCTGCTTTTGGTGTATTTTGTGGTGGAAGTACAGCGCCACTTACAGGCCCGGCATATGTACTACAGCGTCTCCAGCGGGTCGAGCTGTCTCGTGTGAAGGGACACGTTTATTGAGCCGTATCCGTGTGAACGGAATACTTTTTTGATATCGAATTTGGTTCAGGGCAAAGGTTACTCTAGATCTATTGTCCCACAGGGCTCTGTGAGTGAGTTTCCTCTGGTTTCCCACACTTCTTCCTTTCAATGGAGAAACAAAAGTGTGTCTTACCTATCCCTGGGGACCTAAAAGAGGGGAATTGTTAACTTAAAACACCTTAAAGAGCTTACGAAATGCTATTAGCACCTGTTAGTGGGCTTGGTATATGATAGAGGTTGCATTTGTATTGTGAAATGTGCCATATGATTTTTTTATTATTGATGTATTTTTAATAAATCACGATTATAACAGCATACAAAAGTTGTCAGTTAGTAACAATCGTTTGTCGCACCGGAAACATCAACTTCGGCCATTTCCGGCAGTGACGTCATGAGTAGAACACAGAGCTCAGTCCTGTTTGAATGCATTGAAGGGCCAAATATTATGACAAAGGATGCACAGCAATAAGACGCCAAGAATAATCGGCAAGCAATATGTTTTATTGATGTGGGGCCGTCTCAACATCTGGCTATGGGATGTTTTTGTGGCCAAAAAAATGATAAAATGGCGCGTATATGGACAAAACAAGTGCGTCGTACGAGGCGGACTTTTGCTGGACCAGGTAACCCGGGGTCGATGAAACCGACGATTTGTGGGCAGCACTTTGCGAGATCGTGTTTCGAACAATCAACAATGCTCACTAAGGAGAGTAAAAGCTTTCTCGAAGGTTCGTTTTGCTTTCTTACAACGTTACGTTAATGTTAACTTAACCTTAAGTTTGCCATGAGGCTATGTTACTTCCCTTAAGAGCTAGCTGTCTTAGCTAACAACAGTTAGCAGCTAATGTTTTCTGCAGTTTGTGTTTCCACTGAAAAACGTGATGTAGTTATTTAAGGGTAAGTTAACTAAACGTTATCTTACAAGTAGAGAGAGTTAAGTTGTGTTTAAAATCGTCAATGTAATGCACATTAAAGGTTTTGTGTTGAACATGAAGTTAGCTTTACTGTAGCTCACCAAAGGTTAGCATGTTAAGCTGTACTTTATGTGTCAGCTCGCTTAATACAAAGAGGGGTTTTGTGCTTCATTGTTAACTTTTCTCACAAATGTGTGTTAATCTACCTGAAATTGTAGGGACAGTTTTTTTTCTACTCAACTACAGTATACAGACCATTGTTGAGGAGATGCAAAACATACTGTAAATGAGTTGGGTCCGACATATACTTTGAGTAATGTTAGTTTGCTGCTAAAAAATGAAACATTATCAGATGAGGACATCACCAAAGTGTGTGAGTCTGTCAGGGGATTTGATCTGTTCTCTGCATGTCGTCCACACTGCTCTGGTATGAATTACAAATATAATTGTAAAATGTAAGTCTCTCGCTCTTGTCATCGTTCAGGCTTTGCATTTGAACTCCTATGACTGGTTGCGGACTTGAAGGGAATGACTTCCTGGCCTTCCTGACATCCAGGAAAAAGGTGAGATTCTAATCCATTTCAATGCCAAAAGCAAGTAATAGTTTTAAACTTTTTTAATATGATTTTTCTGGGAATTTCAGTTTAATTGGATAGTAGAGATCTACTGGAACCTAACACCAGAGAGAGAGAGGGAGGAGATGATATGCAGCAAAAGGCCCAGCCGGATGGTTGCTGCTCCGTGTGGAACGTGTTCTATCAGGCAAAGCACTTTTGTATTGAGTTTGAATTTAGCCTTTGGAAGGTAATTTCCAACAGTGCATTGTAAAGACTGAAAAAACATTTATTTGTCTCTTAACATTCCTATAATAATTAGTTTTTTTATTGTTGATATTGTTTTGTTCTTTATTTTTTTATATTTGTGAGAATCACTTTGCAATTGTGTAAGTGCTATATAAATAGTTATACTAATATTATTGTTGTTACCATCATTACTATTATTAAAAATGTTTTCTTTGTTTTCTTTATTTATCGCTGCAGAAAGGATCATGCCAGCCCACATCATACACCTGATCAAGAACTTGTGAATCTTCAGGCAGAAAAGATGAAAACACCTGTTCAAAGTTCCAGTTTCCTGTACATGGAACCATGCCTGTCCTCTGTTCCACATGTCTTCAGTCAGTTCTGGACCCTATGACTCGGACACTAGTTCTACCAAGGCTCATTAGAGGTAAGCAGTGTTAGGAGAGGAGTGGAGTTATCTTTGTATTTAGGCTGCAAGTCGACAAACGTGATCAAGTGCTGATGCTTATAATGATCCGATTCATTTGATATTGATTGTCTGCCAATACCGAATCCTGATCCGATTCTTCTATTTCCCAGATAATACAGCTGCACCGTGTACACTAGCTCTATTTGTTTTTGCCATTGTAATTCACCATAAGCAATTGTTGACTGTAACGTCTATGCCAACCAACTGTAATTTGTAATTTATTATACTTTAACGATCAAGTTCTGGCAACCACAGCAGCCCAAATGTTAACGTAAATGTCAAGTTTTCTTTTTACAGTGTACTTATATCTGTACATTTCTTTTCAGTTTGCTTGAAGAAGTGGCTTCAACAGACAGAAATGCAGGCCAGATTGGGAAAGGCTGGATGCTACACAACGGGAAACATTATGGACATGAACAAGGAAAAACCAAAAACACTTTCTTTGTTGCCTTTTTCTTATCAAACATAGCAGGCCTATTCAACTGGCGGCCCGCGGGCCAGATGCGGCCCAGAACCAACTCCCGAGTGGCCCAGCCTCCCGTAGCCAAATTCCTACACTAGTACAGACGATCAAATCAAATCAAATCAAATCAAGTTTTATTTATATAGCACATTTATAAGCGATTTTTGGTCGAGCCAAAGTGCTGTACATATAATAAAAATAGCCTACAGTAGGGACACTTTGCAGCAAATACAACAGCACAGATTGTTCAGAGTATCAATATGAGAAAAGCTACACCCTCTGTCCTTAGACCCTCACATCGTACAAGGAAAAACTTCCGCGCAAAACCCACAGTTTTAAAGGGGGAAAAAAATGGGAGAAACCTCAGGGAGAGCAACAGAGGAGGGATCCCTCTCCCAGGACGGACAGACGTGCAAGAAATGCGGTGTGTAAATCGAAGAGATAATACATTTTACAGCCTATAGACCGAATGTTAGGGAATGCGTGTGTCTGTAATAAGAAGATGAATCCACGAAGATGTCAGCTACAATCCTGTGGCTGAACGATGAACGCAACACTCCGCGTTGCATAGAAACCACTAAACCACAACGCAGCACGTTTTTTGAAAGTGCATCTAGTGGTGCTAGTAACGGTGGTCATATGATAGCAACTCTAAAACATGTCAACTCTGAAGCGTAAACAGAGACAAAACGGTCATTGATCTTGTGGAGCAGATGCGCGCATTCCAAGTCAAGCTGGACCTTTTCGCGACCGACTTGAGTACGGGTCGGATGCTGCATTTTCCGACGCTCCCCAAACACATCACATCCCCGGCACAAATCACGGATGTGATAACAGATTTCATTGCGAGGTTGAAAGAGAACTTTGCCGGTCGATTGGATGGACTTGCTCTGCCCACAGAGGTGATGGGCTATGCCAGAGACCCCTTCACTGTTGCAATAGAGGGGGACGTATCAACCAGAGCAAAGGAAGTGGTCCCCTGCATCGACGAGGGGAAATTTACACTGGAACTTATTGACATGCATTCATCCGTAACCATGGCTCAAGAGCAGCGCACTAACGGGCCAGCAAAGTTTTGGAGTGACGTCAACAAGCAGCAGTTCCCTAACGTTCAGAAAGTAGCGATCTGTGTGCTCAGTATGTTTGGATCAACATACAAATGTGAATCAAGCTTTTCACACATCAACTCAATAAAAAGTAGCACTCGCTGCTCCCTGACTGACAGCCCTCTTCACCAATGTTTTAGGATTGCATTGACATCCTATGAGCCAAAAATCACTGCTCTTGTTCAAAACTAAAAATGTCACTTCTCCCATTGAGAAAGTCAGCGATGACAAATCACAAATGAGGTGATAGTAAGCACCTAGTTTACTATAGTAGACGTGTAGTGTAGTATTCATTCATATGTTAGTTACCCTTATCCCTTGTTATGGGTTTGTGCACTGAAGGGTTTGACAGTTCTTTTTGTATTCATTTAAATGAACTTTGTAATGTGTCTGGGTCAAATGTGACCAAAACGTAGCCTTTGATTTTTTTGTTATTACTTGAAAAGTGAAAAAATAGTATTGCTATAGTACTACCTCTTTTTGTTACATTGGAGCTCTTTAACTGTTTGTTAATGCACTTTTTGATGTGCATGTGTCATATGTATCCAATTTTATTTTGTATGTGAGGACTTTTATTAAGACTGCTATTATTGTATTCAGTTAAATGCACTTTGTGATGTGCCTGGTTAAAAAAAACTGAATATTTGACTTCTAAAGCAAACAAATGTAATGCTACAACTGAGCACTTTTTTTCCAGATTCTGTTAAATTAATGCTAATTTGTTTTTTTACGTACCTTTGTTAGATGAACAATGAATAAAAATGGCATGCTTTTCATCGCAGTAATATGTGTTGGTTTAAAATGTGTCATTACCCGCTTGTTACAGGCCGCTGAATGTCTGGCCCAGCTGAATTTTGTTGTTATAAAATCTGGCCCAACTGAATGTGTAATTGAATAGCCCTGATATATAGTGTTACGGTTTTTGTTACCATTTAAATATTGAATTCTATTTATTACTTTTATTTTAAATCAAATGCACCGGTTTTAGATACTATATTTATTTTTGATGTATAACCCTAACCCTATTGATTTGCAGGTTGGTTGTTATTTGTATAATTATTGTATTGTTACTGTGTATTTTATTATATTAACTAGCTATTTATTCAATTTAAAATACTGTAATGAACACTATACAATGTCTTTATTTTGGTAGATACCAGATTACATGACACAATGAATCTTTGTAATATATTTATGTTCTCTTTTAATAATCATACCAGTATTTAATATATGCTGGTCACCTGGAATCCTGCCAACCATTCCAGCCTAATATCTACTGGCTGGTCAATTTACAACAGCCTGACAAGCTACATTTATCTAAGCTGGTTTTTTCAGCAGTTATTATTATTTATTTACTATTTATTGAGAATCTCTATGAATTATAGTCAAATGTATACCAGTCTGTGTTCTGTTGCTGCACCTTATCTCCGCCAAATCCAGGATCATCATCCCCATGTTCGCTCCCGTCTGTATCTCTACCGCTACTTGAATACTGTGGATCAAACTGGTATGATTCCACCACGTTAGACTCGCCCGCATGATCTGATTCCAACACACCGGCATCCTCTTCAATAAAATCCTCCTCTTCTTGAAAGTGCACCGAGTCTATTGACGACTTACTGTCACTCGATTCTGTCTCCAGAGTCCGACATCAGCCATATATGTAGTCGTGTATTATTCAACAAGTGTTCTACTCGTGACGTACCGTGACGTGCGTGACGTCACTAACCAGCGTAAGCTGTTTTTTCTGAGCGATCGTGTAACATCGGAAGCGAGCATGGAAAGTTGTAATAAATCACGATTTATAAATACAGCGGGCATATTGTCATGAATGACAAATTATTTCCCATTAATAATAGTATATAATATATTATCGTAATAAGAACAGTATTGTCCTTCATTTCGTAAGCTCTTCAAACTGAAATGTTGCCAAAATAATGTTGGCAAAGGTCTCATTGATTATACTTCCTTTTATTTAGTTTGATGACTGTATTTACTACATTTGTTGTGACATAACATTAATGAATGTCATATGTTATAATTAAACCACCTTAGTTCCCCACTAAACGGGTATTCTATTGCTAAATATTGTATGTTCTAAATTGTATCATGATTTCTCAAATCAAGGAACAATGGGGTATACACCTCTATCAATTAAAGTAATATGAAAATTAAGAAGATGAGAACACAACATTTTAACACGGACACGTTAATTGAGCCGAATGCGTGTGAACGGAATACTTTTTTGAAAACGCATACGGTGCGTAAGCGCAAACGTTCCCGTGTACTGTAAATGGGGTCTCAGCCATAGACTGTATATATAAATGGACGTAGTGTCCGTGACGTCACCCATAGGATTCTGCAGAGTTGCCGAGAAGCCCTTAGTAGGCGGAGTCGGCCACTAACGGCTTGACAGTGACGTCAGAGTCTAACTCCCGCCTGCTCCAGCCTGCTCCAAATAAGGGACGGGACCTGCTGCCTCCGAGCTGGAAGTAAACAGAGCTAAGACGCTAAGCTAACATGAAATACATGCATACCAAGTTACTGCTAACAGTGTAGTTCCCCTATATAAACGTATAATCAAATGAGACAATCTGCAAGAGAATTAGCTATATTTTGTTATTCTTAATGCTTGTCATTCACACGTTAAGAAAAGAAGTACCAATACATAGCAGAACAATTGTGGCGATGTTCAGCTTAATAAGCGTTGTTCAACATAATTTATTTAGCTAATACTACAGCAAGCGAACCAAGTCTGCGTTTCGCTGCATTCCTTGATCTCCAGTTATAACGCCGGACTCCACCGCCCGGACCTAACGGAGCCGCAGGAGGCTAGCTCCAGCCGGCGTCCCGGAGCTAGCCTCCTGCGGCTCCGTTAGCTCCGGCGGCCACCACTGGGATAATTGGGTCCCCTGTTAACATTTGCTCCCGTTTAGCATTATGGGCGTCATAGCCATAGACTATAAAAGTCTTACCCAAGGCTGAATCATAAACTAAAATGTATAATTATGTATAAAGGGTTACGTGCTTAGCTGGCTAATAAGCTATATAACAAGCTAAGCTACCAAGCACACAAACACCTGCGAACGGGGTTAGCATGTATAATATTATCATGTTAGACTTCTTGGAAGTTCTGTTAGTACATTCAAGCGCACAGCACGACATTTTAATTGTCTGGTATTTGTAACAATATTACCTAAAAGGCACAATCACCACGAACACGGCTAAAGCTAAAGGGTCAAGTACAGTCTACAACTAACTAACGTTGTAGCCTCTATGGTTGTAGCCTAGCAGAGTGGACAAGTTGATGTTAGCTGACAGTGAGGCATGTACCTGTCCATTAAAGTGACCACGCCCTAATTTATGCAAACACTTTAAGGCTTAATATTAATTAAACAGACGAGTTGAGAAAAGATTCACCCCCCCAATCCATATTCATGAAGGGGGGATCTAACTATACAGAGAATATGGTTTTTTGAACCACGATGTAAACATGTTTATTTCTTCTGTAAAGTTGGGCATTTTAACATGGGGGCCTATGGAAATTGCTCCCTTCTGCAGACTGCTCCTACTGGCCACTAGATTAACTGCAGTTTGAGGCACTTCCGTATTAGCGTCCCAGCTCTTCCCCAGAGTTTGCCGCTTGGTCTCAGCCTATCAGAGAGCTCAGTGACACAATAAATGATGCCACACGCCCGATGGTTTTATTGAAATGAGCATGGGTGTAGGAAGCATCCTGAATGTGGGGGGGATATTTTTAACGGAGGGTGAAAAAAAAAATATTTCCTGTATTCTGGTGCATTTTAACAGGTGGCTATACTAGCATGAGGAAAATGATGGGTACATTTTGTAATTTCATCCAGTAGTAAAGAAAGAAAACATATTTGATTATTAATTCAGAGCCGTCTTTGAATTAATAAAAAGCAGTTTAAATGCCCATTTTTTGTACATTTATATAGAACAATAAATATGTGTGAGTGCATTGAGAGATATTGTTGTGGAGAGTCATTTATATATAAAACGCAAAATACATTTGTGAATCCTTCTGTGAGCATTTATTAATATTGAGACTGATCTGACTCCATACGGATGTTAAGTTCATCTAGGAATGGTATCATTGACTTAAATGTTCAAATAAATGTTGCTCTTCTGTCTATATTGCTCATATGATGCCCCTTGACTGAAATGTTTCCTGTTCAATATCCCCACTGATTTCCTTAACATTCTGGGATGAGAGTTCACATCACAATTTACTCTAAACTGTCATTTCCCTTTCATCACTCACCTCAGCAATGGACCTCTCTCCACTGTCCCTGTATTCTGCCTCTGACTCACTCTCAAGCGCCTACATGTCAAGAGAGGTGGTGAAGTGATCATTATTTATTGAGCAGTATACTCTTTCACATTGAATCACAACAAGTCATACTGAATGTAAATACAACTGACTCTAAAGTAAGTCCCAGTCTGTGACATTGGACATTTTGAAGACTCAAAGTCCCAAGCAGTGGAATATTAGCTAGTCTATGTAATGTGCACAGAAAATAAATAGTTAACTGAATACTGGGATGGAAATGACCTATAAGCACTCAGTAAAACATAAACACACACAAAAAGCTTCTGAATGATAAGAAGTATAATTAAAACATAATGCACATTATCATTTTGAGAGAGAGTACCGAAGTTAAAGAACTTAAAACACACTGACTGACTGCGTCTCTACATGGATCAACAGATCTGAGCTGTCCAACTATGGCAACACTCCTTGAACATGCGCGCGCTATGTGAGAATCTGCCTTGGTACAAAGTAGCAGTGAAAACATGGCACGGAGTTTCATTGATTTGGGCATTCTCTCAATAAGCAAGTGGAATGGATTTGATAGTGAAGCACTGACACAGCGCTCTCACAGTGCGGCGAGTGGATAGACCGATGCACGGACTTTCCACATAGTAAAAGTGGGGGGGTCTAAACTAATCATTTGAAAAAGTGGGGGGGACTTGTCCCACCCTCATATAATGGCTGCGACGCCCATGGAAATGAGGGCAATGGTTAGATCCCAGGGGAACAGGTGGAGGACTGGGGGGATGATGGAGAGAGACTCACAGAGCTCTGTTTGAATCTGGGAAAGTGGTGACCCTGTAGAGAGCAGATCTGCTGCCTGATGCTGGGATCAATGACTTTGACTGAGCACACGCTCATCATCTCATCACATGTGGAGGTTGAAGCAGCTGTTTCCTGAAGTGTGCCAAATCCCTTTAGAGAATAATCTGCTGCTCGTGGGGTTAAGGATGATAATCATGCTAAACTGTGATCTCTTGAGTTTTCCCACACAATCTCTATTTACAAAAGAAAATTAAGCTGTATATCAATATCCACATCGACATTTTGATTATCCACTTTTAACATTTGACCATTAAATCATTCCCTATATTTATATATATATTTTTTTTTTTACACTGTACAATTCAAATAATAATCACAATATGTCAAACAAGCTTTATTAGGGCGTTTGCCGATATCTCACATTGTATGTCATTCAACATTTTTAAAATCCTGTATTGTTTATATAAATTATATATTGAGGTAATAATTGATACTTGGATGTGGTCATATTTTGTCTGCAAAGACTGACCTGTGTCGTCTCTAAAATGTTCTGTTTCCCAGTGACTATTGTGACCCAGAAGACACATAGTTATATCGCAATTCCCCATAATTATGTAGTCTTACAATTAAACTAACTGACATAACTAATGCTGCACAACAGCATTGCCAGCCATTTTTTTATGGTAGAAAAACTTAAAAACATGAATCTATGATATTTAACTCATTGGGCTCACTAACAGAACCGTATTAGTGCAAAGGCTTTGCAAAGCAATATTTATCATGTTGGAAAAACTTAACATAGATATTAATCTATGAAATTAAACACATTAGGAATTTAGCATTTCTGGGAGCCAGGGTGTCTTTAATCTCTTTCTATCGGGCACAGATCTATTGTCCCACAGGGCTCTGTGAGTGAGGTTCTTCTGGTTTCCCACACTCTGTCCTTTCACTGGAGGAACAATAGAAGTGTGCCTCATTATGCATCACTTTAAATACAATGTCTAATCTCTATAAAGTGGGTAGGTTTTTGTGTTAACCTTGTACTTTTAAGAGTTAAAGCCAAATTGTCTTGCTTTAAAAATATTTTGTCTTTTTTTATTTTAATAAGATTAGAATTAGATTACTTTATAAATCCCTTTATTGCAAATACAGCAAGTGACCTAATTTCACGAGAAGTCTCAATAAAATCACTTAAAATGTAGTGCATATAGATTATCAGTAAACTGCTACAGTAAGTGAAGCCGCATCATGATGGTGCAGTAGATACCACTGTTGCTCATAGGAGGATCCTAGCTTTGAACCTGCTGGAGCTTTTATGTGGCACGTTTGATATCCTCATTGTGCCTGTGCGAGTGATAAGACTTCCTCCCACATCTTAAAGACATGCAAGTTAGGTTAACAGGCGTCTCCAAATTACCGTTACGTAAAAAGAACGTACCCCAGCAACCTCTAGGATAGAAGAAACATTCTACTCATCATAGTGAGGGCAGGTGAAAGGAAAATAACTCTAAAGAGCAACATATTGAACTGGAGTTGTTTGTTTATTCAACAAGGCACAATGAGCAACATAAAACATGACAGCTCCTACGAGAGGTGATGATACATCACAACAACAACTTGTAGATTTCTACAATACACCGTACTCACTGAGAGTAGAGGAATAACTGTCTTTATAAAAGACACACGAATACTTGACAGGCAAACATTCCCTGTTTGTTAACAAAGCAAATGTAGTAAAATCTAACCCTACAACAGGTCACATTGTTCTTAATAATCAATGATCAAATGTAAATGACATTGTCACAAAAAAATGGTGACAAAACAAAACTTTTAATTGTAAAAGGATAAACATATTGCTCTTGAAACAGAACATTTTTCGATAATCACAGAAAGTGAGGTAAATTCCATCATGACAACTCATCCATAAGAATGACAATTAATAGATTTGATCAATTCAAAAATGCTCAATACCTATGAAGGGGTCAAAAATATCTCCATGTACTAAGTTGTACAACACATGACAGTGAGACATAAAGGTATCACAGGAAAAGTGTAACATTAAGCAAACCTTTTAGAAAAAAAGAAACATTTGGATCTTTTAACAGATCACTTCTTAGTTATTCTTCTTGGTTAAATTCAATGACAATGTGTCCATAAAATAGGACACTACATTTGTTGATCACTATGATCAATAACAAAACAAAGGATACTAAATTCATCATTGATCTATGCCACCAATACATGAAGTACAGTGAGACATAATAATAATAATTGCAGATGCAATCAGATTTGGTTTGTGCAACATGCACGAGAATGTTCTCTTTCTTAAATTGAAAGATATAGTTGCTGTCATTTCCTCAGGACATGTCATCTTGCATAAAGAAAACGAACAAAACCAACCTTCTGTACAAACAAAAGAACAAGTTCTTAGAATTTCAGAATTCAGAAGAATTCAGTTCCAGTAACCTTTGACCAATATGGTCATCTCAGTTTGTCTGGTAGT
>CALSBZ010039054.1:0-12634 GCA_943591055.1 Gobionotothen gibberifrons | reverse complement strand
TCCACACACACACACACACACACACACACACACACACACACACACACACACACACACACACACACACACACACACACACACACACACACACACACACACACACACACACACACACACACACACACACACACACACACACACACACACACACACAGGTATGGAAGATAAGGAAAGTCAAGGGGACGTTGTTAACAGAAATGTAGGAGGAAAAGTGAGGATTACTTCGAATTGAATAGATCTTTATTGTCATCCAACAAAGTACAATTTCTTTGGGAACTCTCACTGCAGTAAAAAGACACAAATAAAGAAGAGTGGTAAAAGCAAGTAGAAGCTCAGTTACATCAAAGAGGAAACCATTAACTAGGGATGCCAGCGATTATTCGATTTTTCAAATATTCGTTACAATCTCCATAATCGAAAATTATAATTTTTTAATTCGATTTTATTTATATATATTTTTATTATTATTTATGTTTTTCTTTCTTTTCCTGGCTTAGTTTCAACCAAAATATAGACTAATGCTAATAATATAGTAATAGTATTAATAATTGTAAATAGCCATTGGTCACATCACCAGTTTGTTTTACTGTAAACTTGGGGCGGCGGTAATCGATTAATATTCGCCAGGACTGTCCGATTTTCGGTCAGTTTCTGGCATCCCTACCATTAACTCCTGCTGTGAATCTAAACGTGATATTGTCAGTGTGGAACAAAAGTATTTCACTAGCTTGAAGCTACTGTACAAAGACTAATGTAAAACCTGTGTCAAAAGGAAAGTAGGTCGCAGCAGATAGTAGTAAAAGCGGATGTTTTGACTACAGGCAGATTTGTTGATGACCAGGCTAAGAATCCATTAAACATGAAGCCCTGAGGAGTTTGGCTGACATACGATGTGCCTGCATACTCTTCTGTATTCCATTTCAATAAAACCTTCAGTTTTTTAAGATCCAGTTCTCCTGCATCTTCATCATTTCCAGTCAAGTGCTCCAGATGTCCTTGGCAGCGAGGGAGAGGGTGTAGGGGCCGGATTGGAACTGGGCCTGAATCTCTCTTTTGACTCTTGCAGTGAACAACCACATGAGAGTAAAGGAGTGCACCACTAGAAGTGATGCAGTGTGTGGGTGTGTGAGCGGTTTCTACTGTACAGAGGAGAAGTGTGAACACTGCAGGCCAGCCAGCCGCTGTCCTCTGGGTTCAGGGGTCAAAGTTCAAGGTAGGCTTTTAATGTAAAACGCAAAACATATCCTCGTGTTCGCCAGCATAAAAAAAACACGTATTTCTTCTTGCAGCTACTCACACAAACGACACGATCTGTGCTCCGTGTGAAGACGGGACGTACAGCAACAAGTCAGATTTCTCCGCCTGTCTCCCCCACACCAGGTCAGACGGCGTTTCCATGGCAGCCTTTATCGCTGTTGCTATTATGAAAGCTGAAGGAGGATGTTGATGTATGAACAGTAATCTGCATCATTCATCCGACAAGATACGGCCAAAACAACGGGGTTTTTGTGGGCAGACACCTCTGCTGATCTTATCAAGCAGTCTCATTTGAATTAAAACGCTTGTGTTGGTTATACGTCCAACAGTCAGGGTTACTGGGACTAACTTAAAACATTCCCTGAGCCCCTCCCACAGACAAACAATAATCTTCTATATCACTTGTATGTCTGTAACAATGATGCTAAGCCTAATGTAAAAGTCTTTCAAATGTTTTTGTATTTGTTCTTTTTCAGATGTGAGGACTTGGGAAGGGAATATAAAACTTCAGGAGCCCTAAACACTGATGCTACCTGTGGCGACTTCACATCTCGTAAGGCTACGTTTTTGAGTTTCACTTAGTTAGTACTGTATATCATATTACCAAGCTTTTGAGAGAGGAAGGAAAGCTGATTGATTGATTCCTGTTAGAAAAATATCACTCGTTGTCACCGGCTTGATCTTCAATATCAGGATCTTTATTATCCTTGCAAGAATGGAAGTAGACATCGCACACACGAGGTTGCGTGGGACAAAAGAGTTAGTCGAGTCCTTGATATGCTTATGTACAAGAGAGGGAGTTACAGTCAACAAGACGGAAGAATACCGGTTCAAAGCAGTATTCTTTCTGACATTAGTTGAGATTAGCTAAGGCCTACGTAAGCAATACACATCACAGTCATATGTCTATCTCTCGAGTGACTGTGTCATCACGCCAGTCTTAGGAACATACTAGATGTCGTAACTTCAACACAGTGTCACATGAGCGTCATCAGTCATACATCCGGCTGCGTACACAGCTACGTAGGGCCTCTTGTCTGATATAGAAGGAACATTCTGTATTTTCCCAACAATTCCCAAGGCAGATATGACAGAAAAAGGTTTATTTCACGCTCACAACTTTTCCATTTTGTAGTTTAATGTTGACATGCTGTTGAGAAATGTTAAGATGTCTCTAATGAGGGTAGCTTTGGGTTAATTGTGTCGTACCATAATTGACCAATACTGGAGTGGAAATAAATAGAAATGGAATGTATTTTTTAATCATGACGTTTTTTTTGGAATATTTTTAGAAAGCCCTTTTAATCACATTACCGTAGAACATTGATAATGAGGAATAAAGGGAGTTTTCACTCACTTCAATTCCCAGAACTTAAGTCATTATAACAAGTTGAAAACGTATGTATGTCGCTCTAAAATCCCCTCTCAGATTGTCACTGGATGTTACCTGCCGGCCTGTGGTCAGGACTCGTGTTGACCGCGCTCATCCTGTTTGGTCTGGTGTGCTGGAGGGGAAAGCGGAAGTCTTACAAAGCAGGTCAGTACAACATGTCAACATGTGTGTTGTTTTTGTTCTAATTGTTCTGGTTGAAAGTCTTCCCGAAGAGGCGACGTGCAGGCATGCCCACTCACTGCGAGTGCATCGCATGTGAGCCACAACAAGGACCTGCTGAGTGTACAGTTGAACGTCACTGCACATATCCTTCAGACATGTCCTGCCCACTGCTTCCTTTTTTACAGTCAATGCATTTTAATCTGAGTATGGTCAAATTTAACTTATAATACTTGGTCTGTTAATCAACACAAATACAAGTTTGAAAAGCAGATTATTTTTGAGTTAGGGTTAAGGAGATAACGTGATGTTAAACACGCTCGGTGAAGATGACAAAATGCAAGGAGGAAACCACATCCTGTAGGTTCAGCCTGACAGACTTATTTGGTACAATGTGACGCAAACTTCACAGGCACTAACTCATACTGAGACAGGCTCCTACGCACAGTACATGCGATGTTTTGACTAACGTTGTTTTTGTATTTCATTGATGTTATTTCCAGTGAATCGATGTGTCAATACCGGAATTTACAGATGAAAAACAAGAATCAAAAAGAACTTCAGGTTTCACTACTACTTTGAAAGTCCAGTATGAGACTCACACAAAGTGATGTGAATGGGCTTTTTGCTCAGAGTGGGAGAAATGATAAGAACTGTGAAGTGAAATTATTGAAATGAAACGCATTAACATATGATGGATTTACATTAAGGCTGTAGTAAAGGTAACTGAACATTTGTGGAAAATCATATCAGACAGAACATACTTATTTTTAGCTTAGTATTTAGTTGCCTTAACAAGCCTAGAGGTTTTGTTTTTTAAGTGATTGTTTTTAAAACAGCTTGTACATATATAGGGTGTCAAATTATTTCTTGATTCGCATATTTGTCTGTTCTTTTTTCCTTGTTGGTTAGTTTTTCTGCCCTTTATTTAAAAGGTGTATTTTTTATTAATTATGCAAGCCTTGTTCCTTTTCTTTCCCCTTTTTTGATATTCAATTTTTTCTGTTGTATATGTCTGAGGCTTCTTAATCTTTCCTCACACACATTTGATGGATTTTACAGTTTTATTTGTAGAGAAATGAAATGTAAAAGGAACTTGGCACTAGGAGGCAAACGTCTGCATGTTGCTGAATAAACAAGTTGAACAAGTTGACACTATTGTAACATATCTGAGTCAAATCTGACTTGTTCTTTTTTACAGAGAAAAAGGAAAAGGCATTTTTGAAACCACCTTTCAAGACTACAGGAGGTGAGTGTTTGCACTTACAACATACATGAGTACAGTAAGACTTAAGTAGTGAGACACACTAAGCTTTTGTGAACTACAATAGAACAGGGCTATTCATATATATAAAAGAAGAAGTATGAGGATTGAGGAACCTTTCCTGGAAACAGTTATGTAGATTTGAGATAATAGCTTGTGGGAGATTATACTGACCCCCAATGGCCAATCAGTATACATTTGTCTTGAATATAAAATACTATGTTCCAAATTAGATGAGGTATAATAATGATTGTAGGATAAATTCCTTGTGACAATGATTCTGAATAATCCTAATGTGTGTTTAAGCTATTTGTGGTGTGTTTCCTGTGTGACAGGCGGCAGTATATCCACTTCTCTGATGGAGATGTTTCCAGCAGCACCCTTCACTCAGCTGCAGCCTTTAGCGCAGAATGGACACTGCCAGGAGAATGGACACTGCCAGGAGAATGGACACTGCCAGGAGAATGGACACTGCCAGGAGACCTCAAATGTACCACTGTTCAACCCAGGTGAGAAACGCCTAATGCATCCACGTTTATATTATGCAAGCCAATGCATTCTACATGTCTTTATACGAGATTTGAACAGTAAAACGTGACTGGAAATGATAGAGACAACACGCACAGATAGTCTCTAAACCAGGGACTAGAGGTGAAAGAAGTACCCAGACCTTGTACTTCAGTAGAAGTACCAAAGTGTAGGAAAACTCTGTTACAAATAAAAGTCCTGCGTTCAAAGTAAAAATACAAAAGTCATCAAAATATACTCAAAGTACCAAAAGTAAAGTACTCATATGCAGACTGTTCCATTTCAGAATAATATGTTTTATAATGATTGATCATTAAAGTGTTCTCAAAGCTGGTAAAGGTGCAGCTAGTTTGAATGACTTTGTATACTGCAGGGTAGCTTGTGAATTTGACCATATATCTGAAAAGTAACTAAAGATAAGCCTACTACATAATTGTAGTGTAGTAAAAGTACGATATTTCCTTCTGAGTTGAAGTACAAAGTAACATAAAATGGAAATACTTAAGTAAAGTACAACTATCTCAACATTTTACTCAAGAACAGTACTTGAGTAAATGTACTTAGTTACTTAACAGCACTGGATATTTGTGGTTCATGGTTTTAAGCCTGAATGGACAACATCCTTGGATAGACTGAAAGACTGAAAATACACATTTGAACACAGGTGATAATAAAACTGAGCACTTACCTGTTCTCCTCAATGTGCTGCTAATCCCCGTGTCAGTGTGGTTAGCCATGTGTGTCCAAAACGGTACCTTGTTTTCCTGCTGCTTTCATGTTTGTTAATCCTTTTGGAAGGTTGTTTGAGATCCTGAAAATCTGTCGTCGATCATCCCTCTGATTAACATTCACCGGAAATAATACAGCGTCAACTGACAAGCTAGCAGTTAGCAGTTAGCCGTTAGCAGTTAGCCGTTAACCAATTCGCTTCATGTTAAATACGCTTCTTTTTTTAACAGAGGTTGGTTTATAACAGTTCTAGGCAAGTCGTAGTCCCCGACGTGTTTAAACTCAAGTAATTATTCCAAAAACAGACTTCTATAGTAGACTAAATGTGTTTCGTAGAAGATAAATCATCGTTCAAGGTGGCCGCTCATTACTTTTCCATTAAAATAATCACCGGGGCAACGCTTGACGAGTAGCCAATCAGATTGCAGCTAGTTAACAGGTAAGGAGTTTTGGACATGCGCAGTGTTGTTTGGACATTTGTTGACATTGTGGGCTCATCAATTTCCACATAGCTTCCTCTAAAGCCAAGCTCATTTCAAACATAATTATAAAACTAGTGTATTATAGCAGCTACTGACCTTTTTACTGTAACATATTTCTTAATAAAAGCAGTGACCATAGGATTTTGTGACTCCCACTCATATCTATAGTCTATAGATGCTCCCACTATGTTATTAGCTTCAACCATCTGTAGCCCTAGTCTGTAATGATTTCCCTTAATCATAAAGGCTTTTAGCCCCATTAAGATGGACATAACTCACATAAAGTGCAAAGCCTGTTTGATGTACTATTACTTTGACGTATGTTCACACTGAATATTGATTTTAATTTCCTCCTCAGAAGACTATGAGGTCAGCTGCAGCACAGAGGACAGTGTGAACAGCTTTCATCCCATAGCTCCACTGAAGGCCTCGGTGTCTTTTGCTGAATCCACCCACACCAATGGAAGTGCCGGATACTGCACCGGTATCCTCAGGACCGTCTCTGAGCCACAGGAGGACGAGTGGTGTGGGACATAAACAAGTACATGTTGTTGTTACAGTGAATGATGGAGCTCAGAGTCATTCTCCGGCTTGGAGTTGCTGCAACAAGTTTTCAAAACCCAAAAAAACAATTTGTTCCCCAAAACTTTTGATCTATTATGCAAAATCCACTTTTTCATGTCTCTTCTACATCAACATGTGTCCCCTCTTCTTCATGTCTCTTCTACATCAACATGTGTCCCCTCTTCTCCATGTCTCTTCTACATCAACATGTGTCCCCTCTTCTTCATGTCTCTTCTACATCAACATGTGTCCCCTCTTCTTCATGTCTCTTCTACATCAACATGTGTCCCCTCTGTGGAAAGAGATTCTGAAAGTTTCAGGAACAAAGATTCTCTCTTTTTGTCCTGATCCATTTCTATAAAAACCTGTCTGAAAATGCGCTGATCAGATTTTGGCCACTTTATGATGTCATAACGATGTTTTGTCTTGTGTAACCATTAGCCAATCAGCAACCAAGGTAACCCCCCACCCCCCCACCTGAATCTCCTCCTAGAGCACCTTTGAGTTCTTTCTAACCAAATGTCTCTCAGAGGGGCGTGGGGAGGGGCTCCTTATTTTCATCTAAAGTAACAGACAGAGAATCAGCACTTTGGAAACAGGGCTGAAACAGAGGGGATTATGGGTAATGCTGCAATGATCTGTTTGGTGTTTCAGCCAATCAGAGACAGGCTCTGTATATATCTGAGACCTATAATATATTGATGAAAAACAGTATAATAGGTGACCTTTTAAGGGTTGCTGAATGTTTGCTGCCCCCTGCAGGACTTTACTGAGAATTTCCGTGATATGTTTGTGAATAATTTACAATGAAGCTAACAGCTTTAAAGAGTATGTTTTTGTAAACACTGCTGCAGCTCTGTTCCTGAGTCAGTCCGTTTGATGTGAATACAAAACCCCTGTCTGTGGTTTCAGCTACAGCTCAGTGGTTTGACAATATTTGTCTTACTCAAGGCAAATCCCACCAAAAGGCCAAAGCCAACAATGGGTGTGTCCTTCCAACAACTATACAAACATCTGATTCGTCAGGGCCTTCGAGCTCCATTGTTGAGCATAAACACACTGAACGAACAGTATAACATGTTACTCCATTATCAAGATAAAGGATGAACCTAGGCTCTTCATTTCTTTGCTGTTATTATACTGTTAATGTAAAAGAATCCGCAGAAGAAAATAGACCCGGATAAATGCTGTATTTAGTCCTGTTTCAGCAACTATTGCTACAAACTACAATGCCCAGCTGTTTCAGAATAGAGTGAGACTTCTTTTATTTTAAATGAAATCAAATATTTGTTGGCAAGACCCAGGTGTTTTTTTTTAATAATGTTACACATTCCTAAGAACAAATGGGTTTGGGCTGAGTGCCAAAGGGTGAGACTGATTAACCCATTGTTGGCCTTTCCATGGGATTTGCTAAAAATATGAATATAAGAATTGTGTAATGCTTAATGTAAAGAATGTTTTTTGTAATTCAAATGTGTAGGATATCAGATTGTACTTGTATTGTTCCAACCCCAGCCATTGATGCAGGTCGTGAATTATACATGGAAGTTGTTGTTTTTGAAAGTCAATGTAATTACCCCTACATTTTGAGTATTTATGAAACTATATACAACTTTAAGATGTGCAGCAATACCACACACACACAGGTTAAAACAATTGCCAGAAAATCTTCTTTAAAGGTATTTTGTAAAGCACATTTTGACCCCTGATTTCTTAGTATTCTCAAGACTTGTAAAAAATGAAGATATGCAGCAATACCACATTTAAATCTTGGAGAATGACGTGATGGAGTAAAGATGCAACAGCGACGACTGACATGTATGATTTGTTTATAACATTGTGAAGATAGATAGTGCAATATAAGGAAGTATGTAGGGGATGTTTACACAAGTCATGTGCTCCTTCTGTTAGTACCACAACACAGAGACAATTAAGATGACATATCGGTATTTTCACATAATATTCATTCTTATGTTAAAAACAATAAACATGATTGAAATCTTGTTCCAAGTCCGTCTCTATATTTCATTAAGAATTCATTCGATACATTTTTGTTGCCGTTACTTCATTAAGCCTTCTTGAAGACTTGCTTGGCAGTGATGCCTGCGACTCTCATCTCCTGCAGAGAGGACAAGGGGGAGATAAAGGGGGGGGGTTAAAATGAAGAGTGAGAATCAATAGGACAGTTTGGCACATCAAAGAAAAGTGAATTGAGTGAAACACAAACCTGGGATTGTATCCAAAATACATCCCCCGTCATCCTTTGACCTCGTGATCAGCCTCCCACTCTTTCACCATCTACTTATCTCTCCTTCCCCCCCTTCCTCCCCCATCTCCCCCTCACTCTTCATTATTCTCACGCTGCTCCCTTTCTCCTTCAATCCACTCTAAAATCCAGCGGCCTCATCTAAGCTGGCCTTTTCTTTCTAAAGTCCCTCCTGAGTTTGGTTGCAACAACACATTTCTTTGTCTTAACTCTAAGAGCCTGTTTACACAATCCAGCCAAAGCTATTTAGCGGAACAACGCTGATTGTGCAACATCTTAATGAGCATGGACAGATTATCTTTAAGTCTTTGAAAGCAAAATGTGAAGACCGATGCTCTCGCTTGGTCTTGAGGCACTTTATTAAGACGTCCTCTTTTGTGCTGGCCTTCCTTTGTAGGGTCCTACTTTCCCCCCTCAGGCATGCACAACACTTTACAAACCTTCAAATTGAGAAATTCTTCCCACAAAGACGGCAAAGTGCCACACAATAAAGAAACTTCCAAACCCTGTCTTATTGGCATGTTCGCTCTCATTTAGCTTATCCATGTTGGCATCTTTCCCCCTAACGTTTTTTCATTTCCTAGTTCCATATCCCCCCTCTTTTCCCCTCACTTCCTCTCCTTCCATCCACACATCCTTACCAAATGCAGCTTGTCCCCCTCCAGCCAGTGTGTCCATCCTCGTCCTTCTTTCTCTCCTTTCTGCACACAGAGCAGGTTGTCTCCCTCCCAGCTCACGGTAGTCTGCAGAGGCACAGAGAGGGAGTGTTAGTGCGTGACTGTGCAATGCAAACATGTGGCCATGAGTTACATTACATTACAATAAGCTACGGCTTGAATCCAAAGCTGCTTACAAAGAGAGCAATCGAGCATTAGGATACAAACCACAATCCTGCAAGTGCATGAGATGAGCAACATACTGAAATGATTAGTTTTGTTTTGTCACATTGTTTAGGCCAAGGCGTAGTCAAAACAGATTTGTTTTTAGTCGGCAAAAACATATGTGATGACTTTCTTCTTCCCCGATATCGAAACCTTTTTTTTTCCTTTCTTTTCTTTGCTCTTTTTTTTCTTTCGTTTGACCCCTGTATTATACTGCTGCTTATTCTGGTCCCTGAATAGATTTAGAAACTGAAGACTGTGTCGAAAGAGAGTGATTTTCTTTGTCAGCTGCCTTCTCACACACATCCTTCAGTGTGGGACCAAGGCAGGATTAAAGCAGCAGGGGTTGATTTCAACACAAAAACTCAGCGGTATGTAGACCGGTATGTATGTGGACTTTCCTGCAGACCTTCCTATATTAAAAAAATACACAAAGCAAACTTGCATAACAAGAAATGATACTCACCATATCAAGGATGTACATGTCCAAACAAGTCAAACTGCATATTCAGAAACAACAACACACACACACACACACCTGACAGGTACGGCCGTCCACTGGTCCCAGGTCTTCAGTGAACTCTTTCCCGATGGTGAAGTCCATGTTGAAGTTCTTGAAGGTGGTGAGGGTCCGGATCCTCATGTCCCCGCTGGCCGGGTCGTGGGTGATCTCTTTGCTCGGACTCAACAGGCACACTATCTTCCTCAGGGCGAAATTAATATCTGGGAGAAGATTGATAACAACAGGATTAATAAAACATGAGCTATACTTCATTGTTGCTTCATGAAAAAGGGGGGCTTTGTCTTGTCACACAGTGCAGACTGATGATACACCCCTCTGAGTGTGTGGGGTCACGGAGAGGACATGGTGGTGATTTCCTTTGACTAATGTGCAGATGCAAATCAAGATTCGAGCATCGTAGCTAGTGATTTCAGATTTAAAAAGACGACTACAAAGCAATGAAAATACAAAGTGCAACATGAGTCTGAATGTGTGTGTGTTAATGAGGACGTTTAATATATACAATAAGTCTGTTTAAAGTGCAGCTAATAAGATTTAAAGTCTTACCTAACGCTCCGAGGTAGGAGTCCATATTAGTCTGCTCCACCATATTAAACGTTCCGGAGTAATCAGGTTTAGACATTTTTGTTCTTTTTCCAAACTCCAGACGAGCAGAAATCTTTTCTTTTTTCCTTCGTCTTGTCTTTTTTCTCCCCTCGAGTCAAGTCCCAGTGCAGATCTGCAGCCGCCTTGCTTGATATAAGTTTCTCTTACGCAACGTTGCCGAACAATGCCTTGGATTTTGTACGCGTAAAATGAGCTTGTTGCACGCTGTGTGTGTGTGTGTGAGTGTGTGAGAGTGTGTGTGCTGCAGGCTGCTCTACGGTGAACGTCCTCTCGGGTGAAGACTCTCTCTGGATTTGGGAGACTGTTTCCAGTCAGCTGTGAGTCACTGAGGAGGTTTTCGGAGGGGAGGTTCATTCATCTTCCCCAACGCGTTTCAGCCACAGGATCATTTTTCAGAGGCGGGGCTTCCGATCCATAAACATGTGTAGGCGGGGGGGGGGGGGGGAGAGATTTACTGGGCATGTACTGGTAGAGCAATGAAACACAGTAGGCTACTACTCAAGTGTTGTAGCCTACCTAAGTCTTATTTTCAAATACTTATTTTCAAATACTTAATCATTCAATCAATTCTCAAGTATTGTTCTGCCTGTGGTGCAGAACGTCTTTTCACCCTCTGTCTGTAACCAGAGCCCAAACAAAGTGATGTCACTATATTACAGAAGTAAACAAAGGAGTCCAATGGAGGAATGTCGGGCAGGAACGAACTACAGGAAAGGGGAACAAAAACAAAACAGATTTATTTCAGATTGAATGAAGCATTTCTATTCAAATCTTTGCAACAAAACCCACAAATATCATGCATAAATACTGCACCAATTTTACAGTTTCTTTGTACCTCAGCTCAGGTCATATTTCACTAAACATTACTGATATAGTACAGACAAGGGACCACATGCCACTAAATCCTCTTAAATGTATGTTATATTTTCTGTTAATATCAAAATAAAAGGATTTGTCACATAACTTCCTGACTCAATGTCACAAAAACCCAGTAGCAGATGCATTTCAAAGATATATTAAAAAAAACATTCTACTTTGACAACCCAAGAAGTTTATTTTTGATCTTGGAAACAGCAGTTTAAAAAACACTGATGGGATTAAAAGAGTGTCTGAAATGCAGAAGTGAAGAACATCAGACTGTCTGGTGGAAGACTCAATCAACTTCTGAGTAAGCACTGTGCGACAGTCTTATCTGGGTTCCTTTAAAGGTGTTGGCATTTGAGAAAGGTTAACATTTCCATATGAAAAGTAGTCTGCAGGAAAGAGAGAGAGGTTGGGCTGGTGAAATAAAATAACTGGTCTGAAAGGAAATTAGAACAAATGCATGTAAAATTAAACATATATTTTATTTTTTGGGTGGTTTAGCGGCACAAAGAGAACTGAATGTACAAGTGTATTAAAAATCTGACTGTTATCATCAAATTGCCCGAGGTGCAGTTGAATTGGCCCAAATGGACCAATCCGCGGAGCACCTCACACACCAGGATCCCTTGGCTAACTAACAGGGAGTCCCCATTGACTTGCATCGAGCTCCCTGAACGCTGGTAATAGACGAGTTGGGATCGCAGAGAAATGCTCTCCGCAGACCCATTCTCACAGCGTTATAAACCTTTTTCTTACTCAATATGAGGAGTTCTTTTCCAAAACGCTATATATCCATTTTAATAGTTTTCAGGAAAATGACATTTTTTACCTAGACCCAGGGGCGGCGGGTACTGTCGGCTAGGGAAGGCCTTCCCAAATATTTTTGTCACTGCATCCTGGTAAAATAAAAATATAATGTATAATGTTTGTGTCTTTTACATTAGCGCTTCGATGCAGCCACCTGTGGCTGGTTATCAACTCGGTAAATCAAGCCAGGGTTTCTTTCTCCAGCTGAGAGCGCATTCACGTGAAAGGGGCGGGGTTAGCTACATTTGACCAATCACAAACAGGGACAAGTGTACTGACAGCGCAGCGTCATACTTCATTAATGAAAAGTA
>CALSBZ010039053.1:0-11043 GCA_943591055.1 Gobionotothen gibberifrons | reverse complement strand
TTTCAATTTGGCTTTTATAGCGTTTTGGAAAAGAGCTCCTCATATATTGTGTTTAATTAAATCAAACAACATAGCCCCAAGGCCTTTCTAGATCTAAATGGCAAGTTCAGAACTCAGTAGGCCGACATGTGAAGCTAATGTAACCATCAACATCATTGAATTTCATTTCATTTAGGTGAAATGATCTAATCATTCACGCAGACATGCAATAAATGACAGGAGTTGTCACTACAGTAGCTAGTAGGGGGGTTCGAAACCCGAGCCCGCCGAAGTTTTCAGGCAATGTCTTCCCCTCTATCTCTCAATGTAACACCCTCTCTGGAATAAAGGCACTCTGGCCCAAAAGAAAAAAATCTTGGAAAAAATAAAAATAAAAATGTGATTACTTTTTAACATTATACTCAAAGGGCCAGTGAATATCACCCCGGGGCCGGATTTGGCAATCGAGGGTCAGGACTCAGAGAGACACGAGGAGAGCTGGAGCTTTGATGGCAAACACTGACGGTTCATTTGGAGTTTCGGCCGGAGAGTTGACAAGACAGGTGGTGTGTCACGAGTTGACACAGCGGTTGCCAAACCAATTCTGAAGAACTCTTTCTGCAGCTCGAAGTTTTATCTAGTTCGGAGTGTAATAATCAACATTCTTTATCAGTGAGACTAAGCAATATGGACCCTGAATCTAACTAGAGCTCTCGTCCATAGAAAAGAATGCGCGTCAGGGAACCTACGTCCCTGAACAGTAAACTACCTCATGGCGGCTTGTGCTCTGTCATAGACTGGCAACAACCAAGCTGCTCCTCCTTAAGAGAGATAGCAGCAATACCCAAGGCCGTAGACCTATGTCATGGGAAAGGAGACAGTGAGAGGAGAAAATGATGAACTGTGTCAAAGGATGAATACCTAAGCAAATTATTTCCCTAACAAACACTAAAAGACCTGACAACATGTCAAACTAAGTGCTCGGTTACACATTGTACTTTTCAGACTCTAAATCTTCATTAGCAAAAGCTGTTCAAACAACACATGGAAATCAACCAACAGTTTTATGTCCAAGACTGTTTTGTGTCTTGGCCGTTTCTTTTGAAATGAGTGCAAAAGTTCAACAGCGTCTCCACAAAATTCACATCTGGAGAAAAAGTGTGTTTCAGATTAAATGCAAGACAAGAAACATTTGACTTTTGATCATTTATTTTGTTTTCTCAAATTGGATATAGACCCTGACGGTGCCAACGTTGGGAAAGGGGTTAAACAAAGCAAGTGATTTTCACAAAATAAAGAAAATGATGTTTTGAATATTACACATGATATGCTACAAAGTGTCTGCATCCGACGTACAACCAAACGTTCTATAAGGAGAATAGTTAACACTCATTCACACACGCAACAATTCCTCACTTCCTATCATGCTTAAACATACTTCATCCAGTAACAGTGCTATTTAGACAATTCCTGTTATCTGTTTGGTTAAAAAAAAAACATTCAAACACTAACAGTATAAATAAGCTATACAAACTGTGTTAAGTGTGATTTATTAAAGTACAACAGCATGGCTCATCGTTGCAGAGAGGAATTCATTGCACATGTTTCACTGCTGATACTATGCTTGATTCTTTGGAAGTGACCCCCCCTTCTGATGAAGTTGTTTTGCAAGAACAAACTGGATGAGCTTCTTCACCCAGGAGGACCGCGGGTTCAGACAAACTTTCTCCCCACTCGCCAATCCAGCTCTGTCAACAAAAAAACAAAGGATTAAACAGAGCCAAGATCTTTTAGAGACACGGAGATTAGGTTTCCAAAAACAAGCCAACCCCCTCCAGGAGTTTCTGATGAGAAGGCAAAGTATTTTCACACCACACTGTGTGAATTTATCTGCCTAGAAAAGGATCTAAATTAAGTGAAGTTATTAAACAATATATGTAATACAAACACATGTGCTGACCATTACAGTTGTTTTACCTTAGATATATATTCATGTCTCTTCTGGACATAATTAGGGCTCTTCAATAATACTAAGCCTTTTTGTGCGACTGTGGCTGCGAGGGAGTGCGGTCGACTTTCAACCAGAAGGTTGTGGGTTCGATCCCAGCCCGTGCAGTCAACATGTCGATGTATCCTTGGGCAAGATACTTAACCCTGAGTTGCTCCCGATGGCCAACGGTGTGTGAATGTGTGTGAATGTTAGTTCCTAGAGTAAGGTACACTGCTCTGTATGAATGGGTGAATGACATGTAGTATGTACAGCGCTTTGAGGGGTCGTAAAGACTGGATAAAGCGCTATATAAGTACAGTCCATTTACCATTTATTGTATCACATACAAATGCACATTGGAAATCTCCCCTGCATTAAAGTCAGAGCTATGTGTTGAACTCAATGTATAATTTACTGGCAAGAAGAAGTATGTGAACCCGTTGGAATTTCCTGTTTTGCATGATTTGGTCAATAAATGTGATCTGGTCTTCATCTAAGTCACAATTATAGACAAACACAATCTGTTTCTACTAAATAGCTCACAGCTATCGTATTGTTCTTGTATTGTATAATGTCAGAGCGGCTTTCCGCTGGCAGAAGATCAACTGAAGTTCGGTGGTTTTGTGGCAACAAAAAAAAAGAAAATCCGCATTTTAGATTCAGTTCAGTCCGAGGCCAGAACTTATTCCTGGATCTGGAGGGTTTAAGAGTTTGTGAGGTTATTGCTCCAAAAGGACAAGTTATTGAAAGGGTTCACTTACTTTAACTGGCACTGTGAATGTTTACAGGGTGTTCTCCATAAATACATGAAAGAATATAAATGTTGGTTTGCTATTAACTTAAGCACATTGTGTTCGTCTATAATTGTGACGGATCACAATTTTCAATATTCAGTGCCAAACCACAGCATGGATATTTCTAATGTATTCCTCGAGGACTTGGTGTTTCAGTACGGTACTTGTCTTTGGGAGGGATTTTTGACAATTTTTATAAGTCCTGAGGAGTGAAACTGGTTTCTAATAAACCCAAAAGTTGACTGGCAGTTTGACTCTTGCATGTTGATGACTTTTATTGAACACTTACATGACTTCTATGTCGGGGCAGTGGGGCCCTTCAGGGAACAGCTTGATGCTCCTCAGGCTGTCCGGTGGGATGATTCTCGACTCCACTTGAACGCACCGGCAGTGAGTGTTGAAGTCTCTGCTGATCGGTGGCATACCTGTCATCAAAAGACATTTATTTAGTCATGTTTACCGTGAAGTGTGTTCAAGGACGTGTTACAACATGGAGATGACTTCTCTTCTCATTGTAATGTTGAAATATCAGTTTAGCAGTTAATTGTTGAAATCCTTCCAGTCTTGCACAATATGCGGAGGCGTGTGGCTAAGTGGATAGAGCCTTGGGGTATTGTGTTGGGATAAGGGGGTCACAGGTTCAAACCCCACTGCAGTCAGCATGTCGTTGTGTTAACTAGTAGGATATGCAGTGTTGCATATCCCAAGGAAATAAGAATCTCAAACGTCTGAGTTCATCTTTGTGTTTGGCTGTTTAAAGATTCGTCAGAGATCAAAAGTACACACTTCAATAATTCACGCAATCAAACTGCCACCTCCCCTTCCTTCTTTTATCTTACAGGGAACTTGGCACTGTGACATTGTGATTGCATTAGACCTGATGTGTGTGTGCTGACACATCCACTTTCTAAATGCTTTCATTACAACTCCCTCTGTATTGCTACAATGCTCACTTCCCCATCTTCTCCTTTAGTCATCTTCCTGTTCACTACAGCGTACATTCTCCAAGTCATGATGAAAAGTTTACTGGGTTACACAAAGGGGAAACACATGAGTCAAAATCTTGAATGCATCTTTTGGTCTGGAGGGGTCTTCAGCGGCGGATTGTAGCTAAAAACCGCAGTACTGTTTGTGTTGTGGTACTTCATACTTCTATTACACTATATCTCAGAGGCAGATATTGTATTTTTCACTTTATATTGATGGCCAGTGCCCGTCTAACAATGAGCTTTGACCCGCCTGTGGCCCCCCTCCAAAAGAAGAGTTTATAAAGATAATACAATTTGAGGTAGCGTTGTGCTCTAACTAGACAACATTAACTTGAATGCATTTTGTTTCTCATAATGTGATTGAATAACAATTTAACCACTGAAACTAATTATGTTACTTTGCTTCACTTGTGCGCTTTGACTTTATACAAAACTAAAAATAATAATAATAATAATGTTGAACACTGTCTTTTGTGTCTTTTATCCCGCATAAAATGTGCCCCTCTCATAAAAAACTAGCCTGAGCATGGCCCCCCAAATAAAATGGGTCTAGAACTGATTTGGAAAGATAACCCCTTCGACCAACTGCATTTGAATTATTCTTACAGATAAAAAGCTTCAGTATATAATAAGAAAACACCATAATATTACTTTGAATGCTTCAAGAACATTTAGCTGATACATTTAGTTAACTTTTACTCATCTAGTTTACGCTTTGGTCTTGCTTAACACAGGCTTTTCAGATAACAGCACATATATTATAATGCAACGATTAGACAATTTAAAGTTTTAAGTCTCTGCAAGTTGATAGTAGTCATACTTCAGAGCTGTCTAAAATGTGGAAAACATGTTAAAGAAAATCTTAAATGCAGCAAAAAGTGATCAATAATTAATTTACCTGCAAAAACACAGCTACAGTTATTTAATATTTGAGCATATTTCAATACAATGGAGCTTTTGCCATGTTTCTCAAGGGAACATTTAGGATACTCCATTATTGCTTTTAAATGTCCACACACTGATTTAAATTCAATAATTGATTTGTTTCAGTATTGTGCAAGGAACACGTCAGTTTCTGCAGTATTTCTAAAAAACCTGAGCTTTAGTATAGGTTATATAACACAGCAAAAGTCAAACAGAAGCTAAAACACATTGTGGTCTTACCGTAGGCGAGGGCAATCAGGGTCCCGAACACGAGCACGATGCAGAGCTTCATCTTGTTTTTGCAGCTGTTGGTTGTCACTTCAGACTGATATCATACAGCTGCCTGACAACATGTATATATACCCCCCTCCAACACATCGATCATGTGCTTTTCTTAACTGTGGGAAATTGAGAAAAAACCCAATTTGTATACGTGTGTGTCTGTGTTGGTTTCACTTTGATGCATTCACATGTGCAGCAGAAGGCAGTCATGGGATGGTGAGTTCAGGGACAGACAAGAGGCCCTGTTGAGGTTAAGAGACGTTGTGTTCGCGGCTGGCGAGAATCGAGTCATTCAGACGGAGGTTGTCTGTCTGAACGGCTTCATTTCTCTCTGTGAAAATAAGGCAACTCTGTGTTTTCCCTCCGACTCAAAGATGAAATGATAAAATAATAAACACATAAATATCTGTACGCATATCACAGTTTGACTCGCAGCTACTGCACGTTGTTTTTGGGTCCTCTGGGCTTGTTCTGACCCCCTATGTACAGCACAATAGAGTCACTATGTGAAAAAGATTTTCAGTGATTCTTCTCACACTGTTGTCAATATGTTTACTCAATTCAGTTTGGTGTTATGATGCAGATTAAATGACTATGTGTGATGTTTAAAGGGGTCACTCATGGCAAATTCACAGAGAATTATCACCCAATTTACCCGTTTAGCTTCTTTCAGCTTTTTGTTTTGGTTTTAAGGCACACAATTCTACAGTTTTGGTTCATTATCGCGGCTCTCGTAAGCATAGTTTTAGCCAAAGCCTTGGGAAGACCTCTCTATAGGCACGTTCACACCAAGTACTTTTCCCACAAAGGTTCCTGAGAACTCTTTAGTTCTCATGAACAGATCATCATACAGATCGCGTTCACACCGGAAATTAGTTCCTGGGGGAGGATTAGGCAAATGGAGCCGCTGACGTCACTTCTTCTTCTTCTGCTTTGGGTTTACTGGCAGGCAGCAAACCACTTCACGGCGTATACTGCCACCCGGAGTCCCCGGCCGGAAGTCCCGGAGTTGGGGACTGAAGCCTTCCGAGTAAATCGCCAGAACGCCGACACCTCCTCATCTCCACCGCTCCCATGTTTTCTTTTGTGTTGCCATAAATTTGTCTCTCTGCGTTTCTGCGCTGGGCTAATGCTAATGCTAATAATGCAATGCGAGGATAATAAAATGGCGGCTTCACAAACGTTTTTGGGAGTTTTGGGGGGCGTCGTTTGCATTCCGCCCAGCCAATCAGAGGAACCTTTTTCTCCCACGAAAGTCCCTGCTCTCTAGCAGGAACTGAAAAGGGGGTAAAAAAGGTTCTCATGAACTAATTTAGTTCCTGGGACTTTTTGGTGTGAACGCAACTAAATCGTAGTTCTCAGGAACCTTTGTGGGAAAAGTACTTGGTGTGAACGCACCTTTGCAACCGGGCCACAGATAATGGCAGACAGATAAAGATATCAACTAGCTGGTGGACAGAGTTGAGTGTTTAGCCGCATGTATTTCCTTTAGATTTGGTCAGGAACAAAAATGTGCAAACAAGCGAGAGAATATCTGACTAACATTCATTAATGCCAGAAAAACAAGAGTACATTATAATGGATCCTTAAGTTGTAGTAGTTTCGAGGAGTTCTTGCTTTTGACATTATTATTGTACTGTTTAAAAATTCACCAAATGTTGTCATCCTGTGCATTACGATAAAAATAAAATAAAATGTCAGTTTGGTTTCTCTTTCGGATGCCGTTTCAATTCAATCACCTGGTATTTGTCTCAATGTTTATTAAGTTGAACATCTAGCCTAAATTCACAATCAAAATATAAACATTTTAAAAGATGGAGGGTAAAATGAACATTGATAACTTCAAGAAGACTTTTTTACAAGCTGTGCAGCCTCAAAAACACTCATCGGGGAAATATATATTAATTTGATAATATATAATAATCATTAACCACCATCTAATGAACATTGAAAATACAAGTTAAAGTTACGTTTGAAGTCTATTTCTCTGAGTTTAGTCCATTTGTCAGAAGATTGAAATTGCTATTATATGATCTTCCTGTTTCTGTTCCTCAAAGTTCAGTGAATATAATAAGTGGCAAGCATAACAGCTGAAATCATATTTTGCTGACAAAGCAGTCACAGACTTGAGAAATATTGTTCCCTCATGATTGAAGGCATGTGTCTTTATCAGACATTGGGGTCAGTGATGTGGGAACACAGTGGGTCATCATGCCAAGCCTCAACAAACACATGACTGTCAGAAATATGAATTACAGTATGACTTGGCAAAAAAACACCTTTTAGTAACAACCTGAATAACATAAATACTATTATATTGCTTACTGTATACTTTAGGTAATGAATTACTTCATTAATTGTGATTTCAACGTGAAGTTCCAGAGAGACAGACGGACCGACACAGAAAAAAAAAAATGTAATTCACTGCGTTTGCCAAGATTTCACATTTTTATTATTTATTGAAGATTAAGAGCTCTTCATCACATGACACGGGTCAGTAATGTACATTATAATTGTATTATATTCAACATACAGATACAATCCTTCACATTTGATAAGAAACAATGGCCTTACATGAACCACAAAGAAAAACAATTCACATTATTAATGAAACGTCATTACTAAACTTCACAGTGTGATGTCAAGCCGCCATGAGACTCAGCTCTGGTGTGTACACATTGAAAGACTGTATTAAAGGATTGGAAAAAACAACTAACAGAAAAGTGGCACGCGGTGATATGCATACAACAAAATGACAAGTATTTGACCATATCTGGATACAATCTGGGCGGCGTTTGGCACAGTGAGTTGTGCGCAGGTGTTCGCACAGGTTCAAACCCCACTGCAGTCAGCATGTCGTTGTGTCCCTGGGCAAGACACTTCACCCCAAATTGCTTCTCCACAGTATTGAGTATGTAAGTCGCTTTGGATAAAAGCGTCTAACAAGTGTAATGTACAAATAAGTGACATCATGCAGGAGTGTTAAACAGATGCAACTACAGCAGCCTGAGAGGATATTCAGAAGCTGTGCCGTGCAGATCTTCTTACAAACTGGTTGAATTGCATTGATGATAAGCACATTTGCATTATGACCATGTTGGCACTACTGATGCTGATGCTGTGGTTGATGCTGTGGTTGTTTGGGGGCTGGTCGGGGGGTCTTTTTGGGCTGGTGATGCAGTTGTTTTGTTCATCTTAACTGCCCGTTTCCCTTTCTGTCTGTAAAGAAAACACATCATGTTCAATTAAAAAATGTAAGCCTTTAAAAAAAAGAGTGGTTTTCCAGACTGTTTGCCTTGTTACACATCAACATGAACACATGTCTACTTCTAAGTTGATTATTCATAATACTTTGAGACATGTAATTCAACGCTGTATTAAGCCTGTCATTCCTTAATAAAAAAGCTACGACTACATCAGACCAGTGTTAATTTTGGCAGCTATTTTTGAGTTAGTTTTAGTCACATTTTAGTCATTTCTATCCTTCATAGTTTTAGTCAAGTTTTAGTCGATGAAAAATTACATTTTAGTCAACTTTTAGTCAAAATGTTTTCTCTCTTTAAACCAATTCAGTTTGGCAAATACAGGTATCTGAAATTGGAATCAAGGTGACAGTATCAAGTGTTGAAATGTACGAGTTAGTTACGACTTATCATGTAACGTTACAGTTAGCTAATTTACCGTGGCATAAATGGGGCGAAGCCTGCGAGCTAGTTCAGGCAGTCAACTCGAGCACCAATGATACATTAACACGTGACGCACCTCGTCCCTCTTACAACCAACCAAACACATTCTCCTAAACATGCCGCTCTATTTAAGCTGCCAGGTCTCTCTGCCTCTGCCTCGCTATGCTGCTGCTGCCACTGCTGTGTTCACTTGCTATTGCTGCGTTCATGTCATGTTCCTACTGCTGTGTTTCATGTTGCTGCTGCTTGCCTGACCCACCACCACCCCAGCTCCACCCCAGCTTCCACCTGTAGGCTCGGGGGATAGTTATCTAATCATCACTCAATGTTCTTTGTAAATCTGTGGAGTGATGAGGCCCGAGCCTAGACGCCAAACTCAAACTATATGCTGCTATAATAAATATATTAAGAACACGTGAGTTGTCTGACTGAAATAGCAGGATGGTGCGCCTTCAAGTGCCTCTTCAGGTTGGTCGTATTCTTCCCAACTAATTTGAAGCCACATGGCGTCTCTCCTTCTCCCGCAGTAACAGTGCAGTGTGTTTTTACTTTCTACCGAATTATAAATAAAGTGTGTCCATATATCTAGTTTTTTTTTTTCGATCAAAAACTAAAAGCGCTGTCGCTGAATCCGTCATCTGTTTATTTTCTCACTGTTTGCACATCATCATTCACCACCTGCTGCAGCTGGGGTGGGGGTGAGTGACGTGTGCAGATTCCCAGAATCCCAAATAATTCAACCAGTGTTTCCCATACATTGATTTATTTGTAAATAAATATCGTCCGCCACAAATGGATCTCAGAAGAAAAAAAAAATTATTATTATTATTATTTTTTTTGGTGGTCTAATGGATAGTGAGGTGGGCTGCGAGTTCAAATCCTGCCTGGAACACCACTTCTAGTGTGCCCTTGAGTAAGGCACTTAGCCCTCGGTTACTCCAGGGAGAATGTCCCTGTAATCGGTCATTGTAAGTCGCTTTGGAATAAGGCTAAATGCCTAAATTGTAAATTATATTTTTGGGAGAATAAACCCCACAGATCCTCAACTCCGGTGTGTCTCACTCATTAACAACGCAAGAACGTTGTCTACAGTAGCCATGAACTTGCATGTATTATCTTATTTGAGGGGGGGGTGGATGCGTGGACCACCCGAATAGGTTAATGTTTTCTTGCCGGTTAAGGTTAAGGTTTTCTCCCCCCTCCCCCCCCCACCCACACAAATAGAATCGAATTCTGTGGGAAACACTGTCAACCAATGACAGGGATGCATTTTGAAAAATAATACCCTGCATTTGAAATGTCCCTTAACACCTTCGTCTCGTCTCGTCTCGTCTCGTCAACGAAAACTAAACGTACATTTCGTCATAGTTTTCGTTATCAAGAATCAATTTTTAGCTCGTCGTCGTCTCGTCTTAGTCATGTAAAAAAGGTCGTTGACGAACATTTTTCGTCATAGTTTTCGTTAACGAAATGAACACTGCATCAGACCCCCTTATAATCAAATGCAGTTTTTCTTCTTCTGCAGCAACGAAAAGAAGGAAGTCTGGTTCCCATTCATTTAACAGTCTCATGGACCCTCATGCTTACCTGTAAATGCATTCATCCAAGTTGAATTACATGCTGCTTCCTCTGTCTTTCATACACACAGACTGGTCCTGATTCACGGAGCAATAACAAGTAACTGCTGAGCTCCCTGATTTCGGTAAAATGACAAACAAATAAGAAAAACCTACCTTTTCATTGTTCGCAAGACTGCTTGGGTGAATGCTCCTTCAGGGTCAAGACAGACTGAGCGCTTATCTTTCAGGTAAACACTGTAGGAGGTAGAGGAAGATTTAATGTAAAACAGTTTAAAGCAACACTTGAAAGAAATGCAATGTATTCATGTTTAAATAGATACCTACATGACTTCTCTCTTGTTGCAGTAGGGACGAGGCGGGATGTCTTTGATATTAGCAATGAGGGACGTACTTACGGACGAGCTGGTTTTTATACACTGGCATTTCAAAATATCTGTAAAATCAGGACAAAAGTGAAGATGGATAAATGCAGAAATACAACAAAAAGCTTAAAATGCTATAATAATAATAATTTGACACACTTACGGAGTGAAGTGCAAGTGATAATGCATGCCAGCAAAACGATGCACTGGATTGCATAATTCATCCTCGAATAGTAGTGAAAGGAGATGTTGCAATGATTTCCTCTCCTCTGTGCTGTGTCTGTGTCTGAGTGAAGACCCATGTTTTCTGAACACCCTTTTATACCCTTGCAGGTTGGGACGGTTTTCCTGAGAAGTGGGATAAGTTTCTTCAGAATTCACTCTCAATCCCCATGACTCACTTCCTTGTAATGACATCTAATCGCAGAAGTAAAATAAATCATTAATCCTTTGAACT
>CALSBZ010039046.1:0-18142 GCA_943591055.1 Gobionotothen gibberifrons | reverse complement strand
ACATACATACATACATACATACACACACACACACACATACACACACGCATACAGTACACACACACAGAGACAGACAGACAGACAGACAGACACACACACACACACACACATACACACACACACACACACACACAGACAGACACACACACACACACACACATACACACACACACATCTGTACCCATATAGATGTATATCCGACAAGAGAGGACAGATCGATGTCTAACAAACTTGAGGAAGTACATGTTTGTTCCTTACTATTGCATTTTTTTATTTTTCACATAATTAGATGTGTGACAAGACTTGTGCAGATGTCCATTGAAAAATGAAGATGCTGGATATTGTCTGTGTGTAGTTAATCTGTGATGATTGCAGACTTTCTGTCCGACCACTGAGCTCTCACAGAAGACCCTCTCTCTTTCTGAACAGTGTCTCTCGATTCCTCTGACGTCCGTCCTTCACATGTGCTCCTCCCTCAGCGTGTGGTCGTAGCCGTTAGCAGTGACATCGCACTTTGGTAACATCTCCTCCAGCAGGATGATGACCACGCCTGGACTCGAGATCCCAGGGAGGGACGACACATCCAGACGCTTCAGTCCTCTGAAGAACAGGCACACAACAAACAGTGAGAACATTGAAAGAGCCCTTGTTATGCTTTGTTGGGGTCTTCCCTCTGCTGTAGTGTGTTATAGGGTGCATGTAAATGGTCAGCGAGATCTAAATTCCAAAGTTCCCTCCAGAGGGGGTTTCTCCCTGCCTGAAAAGCCTCGATTGGACTCCTTTGTTTACTTCCGGAACAATTGGATAGCGCTCTAACACATTGCACGTGATAGGCTAAGGGGCGGGACATCTCTAAGCGGTTGACCAATCACAACAGACAGCTAACCAATCAGAGCAGACTGGGCTCTGGTTTCAGACAGAGGGTGAAAAGAGGAGCTGCAGCACAGGCAGTATGAGAAAAATAAAGCGCTTTTTGAACATTAAAGCATGACATGTCCCAGTAGTAGGGCTGTCCCGAATATCATTTTTCGGGCTCCGGATATTCGGTAGTAATCAGCAGCGAACCGCTTCAACACGTGTATTTCGGTTTATTCACGGCATTCATTTTGATATTCTACAGTATTGTTGTTTTATAGTTATTTGTTAATGTAACCCAATTTGTGTTCTTTGAAATTGAAAAGGATATCGCATAGTGTTTGTTACTTTCGTTGCAGTTGTATATGTCTTAAGTGTAATTTGGCTTGGCTTCCTATTTTGTATGGACATGCTTTTATTTTGAAGGAGAGGTAGCGCTGTTGACAGGAAGTTGTTGTTGCTATGGAAACAACGTGACGGAGATTAACGGAGAAAAAGTAATATCTACATATAAAGACGGAGAAAGTAAACGATGTTAGCACCCCCCGAAGAGGCACAAGCTCTTACGTTGATATTGGAGATTTCAATAAATTCAATTTGAAAAACAAACGGGAAAAAAACGAAAAAACAAACAAAACGAATATCCGAATAACGAAATTGAAACCCGAATAGTACTCCAAACGAACGCATATTCGGGCACAGCCCTACACAGTAAAGACACACAATACTAATATCAACCTGAAAATGAGCAGAATAATACAAATAAATGTGTTCGGATACTTACTTGAGATTCCTGAGTGCAGCCAGGCCGCCTGCCGTGATGCGTGGACAGTGAGAGATGTCCAGTTCCTCCAGAGAGTCCTCGAACATGTGAAGCCTGGCCAGAAACCAGTCGTCCACTTCAGGACATCCTCGTAATGACAGAGTCCGCAAAGATTTCTGCGCCTCTGAGGGAGGACATGAGTCAGACGGGGTAAGAGAGACAGAAAGTGAGGATATAGTTGTAGAAGAAAAGTTGTATTGAAAGGAACAAAAAACCGCTCTTTACCGAGGTTGTCCAGCCCTCTGTAGTTGATGCCTGTGTAGTTCATGTTCACTTCCTCCAGGGGGGTGTTTTTGTGATCCAAGAAAGCCCAATTAAATTTGCCCCTCGGGTCGGTAATGAACCACTCTGACTGGCCGACAAACCTGAGGACACAACGCAGAAGAACACATGGAAACTGGATCACAGCGGAACATTTGAACATGACTAATACATGTGTCCTGTCCCCTATGCTGCATTATTACAGGAGACATGGCAACTTAATACAAGATGGAGGAGCATCAAGAATAGCCTTATACTGTACAGACTGTAAGGGTGTACCAATGGTTTTGTCTACAGGTTGTAATTTTGTCGGTTAAAAACTATGGCCGTTTCTCAATCGCGAAGATTTTGTCTTCCAAGCCAATATTTCAAGGATGCTAGGTCATCGAGTGCCGCCGAAGGACCGTTCCAATGTCCAGCATACTTGGAATTCCACCGAGGCCGCGTCCTTGGTTTTGGGGGAAATTTCGAGGCTGCACATGGGTAGACTTCGCGTCCTTCAAATCCCCACAATGCTTTGCGCACAGACCAATTTCAAAAACCCTTGCGGAGAATGGCTGAACCGACGTAATTTAAATGTAAGTGTGTAGTGGCGTAGAACATGTGTTGGTAAATATGTGACTTTGTTACATTTGTTATCACCAAAAATGTGTTCCGTGAAAGTAAAGCAAGTTCATAATTAGATAGACATCGTGAGGTATTTATTTTCGGTACAGTTTATGTTGAAACCGTTAGAGAGAGTGGCACACTTGTTAGCCTGTTCCATTCTTCTTCGTTTTCCGAAGCCGTGGCTTGGAAGCATACTGGCTTTGTTTCTGAAGGAAGTGACTTGGAAGTATGCGACTACCAAGCCAGCATCCTCGCGATTGAGAAACACCCTATGTCTTGATGTTAACTTCCATATATGTTTGCCTATATCTGTGTCTCTTAAAGGGCCGGCGCTGTGGGAATTGTAGTCTTTTATATTCCCTCGACTACAGATAGGGCCGTCCCTGACCAACATGAGGCCCCACGCAAAGTTATATGATGAGGCCCTCTGTTTCGCGAGCGTCGACAGGGGGGGTGCTAGTGGAGCTAGCATAAGCGCATAGGTGCGGCTCAGTTGAGGCTCCCTCCGCAAGATGAGGCCCCATCCGCAAGGTAAGGCCCCACGCAGTCTGCATGATCGGCCTGTAGGGAGGGACGGCCCTGACTACAGAGGTAGCCACTAGGTGAACATATTTGTCTTTTTCACAAAAAACTAAACCAAAAACTGTCTCTAACACCGGGAGAAAAGTGAGGGACAAAAGAATATTTGTTTAAAGGTCCCATGTCATGCTTTTCTGGTTATTCCCCGTCCCCTTGTGTTACGAAGGTTTTTCTGCATGTAAACGGTGTGCAGAGTCAAAACCCTCAAAGTACACCCTGTAGCGAGTAAAACTCTAACACAGAAAATACCTCCCCAAAACGCCTCGTTGGAGATACGTCCATTGTTTACTTCCTGGGTACTGTGTCGTAGGAATGGCCAGTAGCCGGATTGGCCGCAAATGGGCCAATCCGTGGAGCCGTTACGTTAAGCCCCCGCTGATTGGTCCAAATTGACCAATCCACGGACTTCCTCACACACACACTCAGTGCAGGCAGCTCTGCTGATTTCTCCTCCCTGGCTGCAGGCTGATAACAGACAGCTGGGATCTCTCTGAAATTCTCTCTGCAGACCCATTCTCACAGCGTTTATCAACCTATAAACCTTTTTCTTACTCAATATCAAGCCACACTTATTGTTTTTACTTCGGCTGTGACTTTGTGTGTGCTCAGGATGAGTTTGGCTCAGCGCGATTCACAACGTCCCGACCAATCGGAGCACACTGTGCTCACAGGGAGGGGAAATGAAAGTGAATACTGCTGAATACACATACTTTACAGAGATGCTGTATGCGAAACCAATGTGAGTTTGGAAAATTGCACAGTATTTTTCTATTCTAGTAGACCTCAACAATGGAATTATGATCAGTGGAAATGGCCATGACATGGGACCCTTTAATGTAAAAAAAAAGGCTCTTACCTGAACCCTCCCTTCAGACTCAGGATGTAATACGCTGCTGCGATGTCTGATCCGTAGTTCTTCTGAGCGTAGCCATAGTAACTGTGAAAGACAGAAGGGAAAAGTCAGCGAAGGTCAAAAAGATACAGAAACTTCACAAACTGGAATGGAAATAGGACTGGGCGATATTGAGAAAATCAGATATCACTTTACTTTTTCCTTCATACAACAATATCAATATTCTGACAATATTGAACAGCTTTAAAAAATAATTGGCACAATTACATTTCTTGCTAAATAAGCATCAATAATTTGAATGTGATGAAAAATGACATTACTTTACTGTAATGCAGCCTTTCAAACCATGGAAAGACACTAATGCCATATTACGATATACAAAATCAATATTTAGTCTGATATCACAATAAAATCTATCAATATAATATCTACATCTTTATAAGGCCCTTCACTAATATGTTACAATAACTAATATTAAAACAATTCTTAACTTGAACTGTTACATGCACATTTATTTTTGGAGGATTTCTTTGTATTCGTGCATTGACTTTTAGTTGGACTATATTCCAGGAGATGTGTGCATTGATCAGGAACAGCTTTAAACCTGAGTCAGTTCATCTCAACAGAGAAATACAGATTTCGATATGACACATCCTGTTACAACTGCTCCCAGTAGCAGATACCAGCAGCAGCAGCAGCACTGGTTTGGAAGCTTCTCGATGTTAAAGACAGCCAAAATGTTTCCTTACGTATTTCTCTTCTGAACCCTCTTCCACCTCTGCAGAGAACTCCAGCTCTGGAGCATCTCCACATCGTAGAAGCGCTGGGTGAGGTAGAGCAGGAACCTGGTGTGCAGAGGGGGGGGGGACAACGAGCTGGGGGGAGACACCGAGCTGGAGGGAGACACCGAGCTGGGGGGAGACACCGAGCTGGAGGGAGACACTGAGCTGGAGGGAGACACTGAGCTGGGGGGAGACACCGAGCTCAACGACCGCCTGGAGACGACCAGGAGAGCCGAACGCTGGCAACATCTGTACAGCGACTGTAGAGAAGATGAGATTAAACTTTATTTATCCCCTTGAGGAAATTATCTCATTTCATTTAATCGTTTATTTGAAGAGGGACAATGCACATTAAAGGTGGGATAGGTCATTTTGGAGAAACCAGCTCGAGTGCGCTAGAATTTGAAAATACACAGCCGGAAGAAATCTGCTACTTCCTCACAGAGCCCCTCCTCCAACACACACGAACGCGCACATGACCAATGAGGGCACGAGATAAGTTTGTGCACAGATGGAAGGCTGACAGGCAGGTAGGCCATCCAGTTACTTTAGCCGGGCCGGATAAAATGCTCTTAACATATCGATAGCTATCGGGATGCTAAGAGCATTCCATGGAATATAACAAAAAGTGTTTCTCGAGCCGGTTTCTCAAACGTACCTACCCCACCTTTAATGAACACTTTAGACAATTAATGCTTCAAGTGTAAATATGCCGGATGTTAGCTTTGAGCTAATTTCCATCCGTAGTCCCGTCACATACAACATATAAGAACATGACATTTGATATGCAGAAAGAGCAAGAGCAGCAAGTATTTACCACATGGCAGTACACTATAGCAGCTACGACATATTAAGTGCAAGAGAAGATACAAGAGCTACCTAAAGTGCAAGAGGAGATACCTCTGTGTTAAAGTGCATTTAGCGGTGATCGCACGTCTGTTTGTTTCTCAATCATTCTCTGAGTTGAACTTTAAAACTATTGAGAGTGGGACAATCCCGTATCTCAGTTGGGAGGCTATTCCACAATGAGCTGCCTTGAATGGAGAGGACATTTTGTCCAAAAGTGGTCCGTCTACGGTGGACTTCACAGTCTCCTCTGGCTTCTGACCTAGTGCAGAAATGGTGTTTCTCAAGGATGGTACAGTGGTGGTATGAATTTGGCTTTCTGTCAAACTCCTCACACCACTACACAGACTAAACCCTTGCTGCTAAATACCAACAAACTATGTGCAATATATAAATGCCGTTAATAACTGTGTAATATATACCTGGCTGCTAAATCCTAAGAACTGTTACAGGATGTGTATTTTTTTAAATTATGTAACTTTTATTTTGTATTATATCATAACTTAGTACTTTCTTTTTTTAATGCATGTCACATATTTAACATATGTAACATTAAGCTGTCTGTGGCTCTTTTCCCTGCTGTAACTACGCACATGTCCCCTCCGTGGGACGAATAAAGGTATTCTGATTGATGAAATGATCTGCATTTACAAATTACTCAGTGATGAAAATAAAAGTGACTTGCATCCCTACAGGACTTCAATGATTGATGACAGCCCGTTTACATTACTGGCTATCATGTTATACACTTTACTGAAGGTATGCATGTATGAGTAGGCTTTAAATGTACCTTTTAAGTATGATGGCATGTCTGGAATGACACTACATTTGTCCTTGTTGTGAGTTTGCCATATTAGTTGCTGACCAATCCCTGATAAATTGCCCTTATTATTGTCTTATTGTCTATTGCATGTCTCCAATATAAAAACTACAACTACATCACATAGGTGGCTTTAAGGCTAATGTAGCATTTTAAAGCTAACATGTTGTTAACAGGCAGCTACATGCAACAACATACTAACAACAGCATTCAGCCTCTTAACTGAATATAAACATGTCTACACTCTGAACTGTGTAGGTAAATGTTTTTAAATAGTATGAACTACTGTATTAATAAGTAGAAATCTGAAGGGTAGCTTACCATGAAGGGGGCAGACATGACAGCAGCGTTCTACGGGAACACGTTAGGGGACAACATCGCAGCTTCGCTTTTGCATTCAGCTGTTGTTCATCATGTCCGCCGCAGGGTGGCGCTGTCTGCTCGACTCAATGATGACCACATTTACCTGACCTGACCTGACATGAAGGGAGATACAAATAAGATGATCAAATGGAAAAAAATGCTAGTTTTATTTCAATTAAAACACAGTAAAATCAGTAAATTGACGAATACAAGTATGTACAAGGAAGGCAAGGAATGAAGTCAGAACAGAATCAAAGCTCCTAAAAAGGACGTTTTCAATGTATTCACAGTGTAGAATATCAATTAACTAGAACCTGTAGCTAGTCTTTTTACACAAAAAACCTACATCGACAGGTTTAAAATAACAAAATGACATTTAAAGGGATATACACAACTATATGATGCAAGGGACAAAACTGTAAATGTCATGATTATGGTGGCCAAAATAATTGGAGTTCACCATTATCTTGATAATCATTTAAAACTGTGTGATCCAGTGTTTGAAGCCCATAGTTTTGAGTGAGTTTTATGCATGCATGGCAAATAACATTTTAATCATCAAAATTAGATTTAAAACAATTAATTTATTATTGTATTGAAGTATCTGGCAGGTATGATAATGTTTGTATCACATTTGCCTCCAGAAATAATTACTGCAGGTTAAAAGAAAAAAGTAAATGATAAAGAATGTAATTCACAATACAGCAGATAAACAAAAAAAAGGAAGAAAGGAATATTTGACAACAAATGTAGTTATTATTACACAGCAGCTGTCCGATAACCAACAATCTATTTGTTCCAAATGCTTTCTTTGCAGTATTTCTTGTCTACCGAACAATCTGGTTGTATGACAATAAAGGCTTGCATTTTGAATCTGAATCTAAAGTAGCCCAGAGTTGAGACATATCACTACTTAAATATAATTATTCAAGCAGATCTTGACCTCACGGTGGCAGCCTATGCAAAAACACTATTACCAACACACACATACACACACACACACACACAGAGTGAGTGACAGACGGCTCACGCCTACTGGTGTAAACAATTAACAAATGAGATCACGGCTCGTGCTTCAGAGGATTGGAGGAGAAAGAGACAGTGGATGGTGACGCACACAATAGCCTTTAAATATAACAGTGTGTGTGTGTGTGTGTGTGTGTGTGTGTGTGTGTGTGTGTGTGTGTGTGTGTGTGTGTGTGTGTGTGTGTGTGTGTGTGTGTTCAGTGTGTTAAACTATGAATGTGTTCCCAATGAGGAGTCCATAATGCAACAAAAAAATTCTGATTAAAAAACATTATAAAATTGCAGCATGCAGTAAACAATCCAAATGACAAAGTGTCTATAAAAAAACTGAAAGAACCAAGAGAATAAACATTAAAATAAGAAAAGACAGATATAAAAAACAAGATTAAAAGATTAGCATATGAATATTTATTCCCATAAGGTCCGGAAGACTGTTATGATTCCTCAGATCCTTGTTATCAGTTGGAGATATTGATAAAGGGATGTACAGAAGGTGGAAAAGTGTGTGTGGAGCACATCACATTACTGTAGGGTCGGCTGAATGAACATCTGGACCAATGAAGTAAGGAGTGACTGGCATATGGATGAATCGATCAGGGAATGGATGGCTCAGCGGACCAGAATTTAATTGCATTAAAGGGACTGACAGACAATGTTTGTATTGTCCTTACGTGTGTGTGTGTGTGTGTGTGTGTGTGTGTGTGTGTGTGTGTGTGTGTGTGTGTGTGTGTGTGCGTGTGTGTGTGTGTGCGTGCGTGTGTGCGTGCGTGCGTGCGTGCGTTCCCGTGCAGGTATGTCTGTGTCTCCCCTCCTACATTAAGATTGATGATCATTGATTGCGATCCGTTTGAGCTTGAGGAATCAAATAGTCTGCATGCAGCTCTGGTTGGAAACACGTCAAAACAAATCGATCTTTGTCACGTTGAAATTACTTTTTTTTCCTTTTTAATAACAACCGCCAAGAATATTCATGTGTTGAGATCAAAAGCGTTTCTCTTTGAAATGCACCCTAGTGTGTTGTTGATGGGATTTTTGCTCATATCATTTACATGTGGTTTGATGCACTGTATTCATAAATAAAGCGAACCACAGTGGCTTAAAACTTTGAGGTCAACAAAGTGTGTTCTGCAAATACATAGACCATAAAAGGAAAGTATAGTCTATGAAATGTGTACACACGCAAGAAAATGTAGGGCAGTAGCTTCTCAAATATATAACGAACAGTGTTCAAAACTCAAGATGAGCTGCTTCAACATGATTTCACTTTCCTCAGGGAACCACACAAATATATGAGATGAGTGAAAAACCTTTGGCCCTTGTTGGAAGCATTAAGAGAGGTACATCTGTGAATGTTGAAGGGTAAGTGTTATATCCACATACAAAAGCATGAAAAACCTGCATCCAGCTCCTCAAAATTAGCAATTTAAGACCAAAATAACACAGCAAGACCAAAGAGAAAAGTGGATTCAGTTTTTTGACTCAAAGGATCTTTTTCTTCACTGTTAATCTCTCCTTTTTTTAAACAACTTTTAAACACAATTCATAAATCCAAAAAGATATTCTGCTAATGTTCAGGTTCATGTTTGTATGTAGTGTCTCTACTGTGACATGTCTCCATGCTTTAATGTTCAAAAAGCTCTTTATTTTTCTCATACTGTCTGTGCTGCAGCACCTCTTTTCACCCTCTGTCCGAAACCAGAGCCCAGTCTGCTCTGATTGGTTAGCTGGCCGGCTCTGTTGTGATTGGTCAACCAGTTAGAGAGGTCCCGCCCTTTAGCCTATCACGAACAATGTGTTAGAGGAGCGCTAGCCAATAGAAGCCGAGTGTTAAAATAGTGATGTCAATATGTTACGGAAGTAAACAAAGAGTCCAATGGAAGCGTTTCAGGCAGTGTGTGGGAGAGAAACTCTTACAATTGTAGCCTCTGCAGACCATTTACATGCACAAAAACCTACAGAAAGGTGAACATGCATTTATGAACTGGCTTAAAGGCAGCATCGATGTCGAACAGCTGGCAGGAATAAACATCAAGATTACTGTAGCTGTAAAACAGGAAATACACATGCAGGCTGATCCAATGATAAGCCGGTGATCATGGCAGGTTTACATACAGGCTCGGATGAGGAGGGAACAGGTGTGTTAGTGCGGAGGGAAGCTCAGGGAAATTAAAATGGAAAACATGTGAGGATACGGGGTAAGAAAGAAAGTCCAGTTCAGTTCAAGAAGACCCATATTAATTCACAACTGTACAATCTGCATACAAATAGATATAAGTGTTGGATTAATAATACCATGTAGAAAGGTTGTAAATGATAACGGACCCAGCAAAGAGCCCTGTGGTACACCTTTGTTATTAAAATATAGGCTTACATTAGACCATCAATACAGATAGCCTGCAAACACCAGATCAAATCATCTAAACCAAGACACCAAACGATTAGCCAGAAACTATCGACAAATTACTAGATTATGAAAATAATTGCTTTCTATTGCCCTGGGTGATATTCTGCTTCGTCATTATGCAACTCTGTCGCCCTTATATCCATCTCCTATACGATTATATAAATCCTTTTGGAGTGTCAGTGAGTTCACAGCAGAGACATCCTGACAGCATCGGACCACAGTGAGCAGAAGGCTTCAACAGTTATGGGCAGATCATTTTAGTCTGCTCTTCTTGACACATGCACATCACTATCACTTTTATTTATTGCACACGACAGGAGGCAGAGCTGCTTCAAGCTGTGTTGTTAGCAGATGAAGCTCGAGGTTTCCTAATAGCGGCTCCCCTGTGGCTCCCTAGTTTTTACTGAGAGTTGTGGTAAGTAATGGCCCCGTGGGAGAGCCATTAGCCACTGGTTGTCTCACACACACACACATATACACACACACACACACACACACACACACACGCACAACACTCTGCAGCTTTAAAGACCGTTAGTGGATGTCAGGGTGGTTTTCTTTTTTACCTACTCCCATGAGGTCAGTGGAGTCTGTAAATCTACAGTTTTTTTTCGCATAGAGGCCTCTAGTGAGTGGTCATCCTGGTTCTTTATAAGCTCGCTTTAATGGACTAAGCATGCAACTGAACAAAGGACTCAATCAATGCTTGACATGGACTTGGATGTTTAGATTTGGTTGACAAAATGGCAAATGTGATAAGAAATACGGTGGCCCTCAACGGCCCAAAACATTTCCATTAAAAAAAACGCGTTGCAGTTTAAAAAACAACACACATACTGTAGTGAAACACAAATGTATCAAAAAACTAATTAAAGGTGGGGTAGGTAAGTTTGAGAAACCGGCTCGAGATACACTTTTTGTTATATTCCATGGAATGCTCTTAACATCCAGATAGCAATGAATATTGGTGCTTTGACAAAAAATCCATTAAAAAATGTCCTCTGTGGAAGCCGTGGCGCTGTAAAAAGCACGACCAATCATCTGAGCCGGCCCGGCTAAAGTAACTGGATGGCCTACCTGCCTGTCAGCCTTCCATCTGTGCACAAACTTATCTCCTGCCCTCATTGGTCATGTGCGCGTTCGTGTGTGTTGAAGGAGGGGCTCTGTAAGGAAGTCTGAAGGAAGTGGCAGATTTTTTCCGGCTGTGTATTTTAAAATTCTAGCGCACTTGAGCTGGTTTCTCCAAAATTACCTACCCCACCTTTAAGTAACATCTTCACCCACTTGACAACACATTCGCAGCATTATGAAACATTCACCAACTTCATGAAACATGGGAAGGGTTTACTAGAAGCGCTGCAAAAACAAAACGCTGCAAGAAGCTTAAAACTGAGCAGAAGCGGGGACGCTAAAAAGTGTCGCACACAGCTGCGATCGGAGCGCTTGTTGACTTGTTCCTTGAAGTGATTTGGACCGTTGTAGTCGGCCACCATAATGATTAGATAAGATAAGATCACCCTTTATTGATCCGTGAAGGAAAATTCAGCGCCCACTCTGTCATTGTATGCACACACATTACAAATACAAACATGCATCGGACCTATACAGATCATGTGTGAATACAGATGAGAAACATGCATTTTTATAGAGAAGTGTCAGAGAAAACCGGCTGCCAGGTTGTCAGGCGCCAGGGAGCCGTTGGTGCCTTGCTCAAGGTGCCTAGGAGGTGAACTGGTATCTCTCCAGCTACTGGTCCACACTTCATACCTTTGGTTTAATCGGGACTTGAACCAGCGACCCTTCAGTTCCCAAGCCAAGTCCCTTCAGACTGAGCTACTGCCGCCTATTTGATATTAAATAAATGTCATTTAATGGGATTAACAGGTACATTATTGTCATGGATGAACCACTTCTCATCTGCTAAAGCTCAAGTTACTCACAATATAGCCTAATTGGCACTACACACACACACACACCGACACATACATCTTCTGTAATTAAGTTTGCATACCAACGCTTGGACTATTAATGAGACGTGTGTCCTCTTATCTTTTATACATTCACTCATTATTCAGACACCTTTGTATACTGTGTGTGTGTGTGTGTGTGTGTGTGTGTGTGTGTGTGTGTGTGTGCATAATCGTCGTCTCGTTATCTCTCTATTCCACACATCTGTACTAATTTCCATTGACAGAAATAATTACCACAGTGATGAACAGCATGTCGACCCCAGGAAATGCTTCACAGTACACAAAACCATTATCTTGGAGGGAGATGACACTTCAAATAGCACATCAGCCAAAAATAGGGTAAGCTGGTGGAGCATGTCAGCTGATAGAGACTGTCGAGAAACATCTAAAAATCACTGCTATTCACTCAGATCTTCATACTGTTATGTACGGACAGGAAATCTGGCTCATGCACATGAATAAATAGATGCATCCTCCTGTTTCCAATATGTGTGTCTGTGAATAATCGGAAAAAACAAAGCAGTGAGGGTTTGATTTTCCTCTGAGACGCCAGAAATAAATATTAATCTTCATTAATATGAATCCATTGCTATAAATAAATCCTAACCCTGTAGTCATGATGTAAAAATAGCTTCCCAAATGATTCTCCTGCTCTCTCCTCTCTCTGTAAGACAGCGACTGTACATACTGTATGAGTATTCCCATAGCTTGAAGAGAGTTTGCAAAGTGTCAGCTACATAGCAACAGATTAATAATGCAGAGGAAGTAAAATGCTTTTATTTCTGCACAGCAGTTACGTGAGCATGATACATCAGATGCAGGTTGTAAACTGAAGCTAACCCGAATACGTCTGCTCCACTTGGCGTCTCTGTTGTGTCCCTTGTTTTGCATTGCGGGACAGACACTCCAATACTCCCGGTGCATTCACAACATTAGTTCATGTTGTGTAGGTTGTATTTGTAATTAAATGTACTTAAAGTGATGTGAATAAAAGTATTTTCATTTGTAAAATATTTAGGTTAGAGGGCTATGTGGCCGACAGGTGCAAACGCGCTAAAACGGGTCAAAACATTTCCATTTGGAGACAAATATGTGCCAAAACACACGCAAAAAAATAAACATGTTCACCAAGTTGACAACACATGCCCAGCGTTTACTAAAAGAGGTGCATAAACGAAACTCTGCAAATACAAACACGCTGCAAATTTAAAAAACACTGCAAGAATCTCAAAACACAACGGACACCAGGGGACACTAAAAAGTGATGCACACAGCTGGGACCGAACAATTGGTGACGTTCGGGGATTATATAACTGGCAAACTGTCCTTCTTACAGAGTTAGTCTGCTCATAACTGTAAGTGCTTTGTCAGTATATTTTAAATGACTACTTTAGCTATGTTAGCTACATTAGCTAGGTTAGTTATGTTAGCTACGTTAGCTAGGTTAGTTATGTTAGCTAGGTTAGTTATGTTAGCTATGTTAGCTAGGTTAGTTATGTTAGCTATGTTAGCTATGTTAGTTATGTTAGCTACGTTAGCTATGTTAGTTACGTTAGCTACGTTAGCTAGGTTAGTTATGTTAGCTACGTTAGCTAGGTTAGTTATGTTAGCTAGGTTAGTTACGTTAGCTACGTTAGCTACGTTAGCTACGCTAGCTAGGTTAGTTATGTTAGCTACGTTAGCTAGGTTAGTTATGTTAGCTACGTTAGCTTACAGCAGATCTGGAATAATAGCGAAAGGACTCAAGCAATCGCATTATTAAAATAAGCCAATAAACTTATGTTTTAGGTACGTTTCCAGCGACAGTTGGCCAACTTTATAATCCCCGAATGTCAACAAGCACTCCCGTCCCAACTGTGTGCGTCACTTTTTTGTTTCCCCGTTTCCGTTGTGTTTTCTGTTTCTTGCAACGTTTTTTATTTGCAGCTTTTTCGTTTATGCAGCGCTTACGTAAACTCTGCTCAAGTGTTGTAAAGTTGGTGAAGATGTTTCTTAATTTGCACGTGGCACACTTGTGTTTTTATATTTGCATAATCTTTAAAAGTGCAGCGCATCTCTCCTAATGGAAATGTTTGGGGCCAATGTAACCTGTCGGCCACCGTACTATGTGGCTCTCATCAGAGATTAATGTGTTTCACATTAAGGCTAAAAGTAGCTCAATTAAGCTTAATATATAATACATTTCAGTCACTTTATATCCTTTCACAATTTTCTAATTAAGCTCTTAACTTCTTCTCCCCCTTTGTTCTCCTTGCGCTTCACAGCCATCCTTCCCTATTCCTGCACTCGAGAACCTCCTTGTGTAACATGCAAGTCAGGCTTTTTAATGTATAAATTCAGCTCATGCGTTATCATTTCCGTTCACGTTCCTCCTCTAATCTTCCCCTCTCGCTCCGTCTTTGTCAGCAGAATATTGAGTTGAGCCTGTGGTGCATATTAAGCTCACATACAGTGCACACACGTGTCAGAAAAAAAGAGAGAGCTATGGAGAAAAAGGAGACAGAAGATTCGGGATGACTCCAAGATCGAGCTGCAAATCATGAATAACTGATAACATGTTCTCGTCCGGCGCTCGTTCATGGAGTCATCAATCACACAACCCTGTCTTTTGACTCCGCTGCAGCTTCATTAAGCTGATAATGGACTCAGGGCTGCATGTCAACCAGGCAATATGTGCTGCTATTCAAACAGTGATTAAATAACCTCTCTGCGCAGTCAAACACACCCTGAAGTGTGTTTCCCGCCATCTAATCTATCTGATAAATGCCTTTCATTGATAGCGGTGCGTTTACTGTACACCGCTGCAGTTTTCTCAGGCATAACTTCTCCCATTTCACAGTAGGTGTTTTAGATAAATACGGGCGACTGGGGACGGTTTCGACATTTAATGCATTTATCAGTTACTCCGAGACTATAGAGAGGCGCAGGGATGACATATTCCTTTAGGCCGCCCCAGAAGTTAGCATCTCAAGGGCTCCATCAACAAAAAGCAATGGGATTTTTCCAGAAAATAAACTCAGTGACAAACACAGGTTTATGATACACAGGTTTAGTTCAGCAGGATAATCTCCACCTTTTAACACCACTTTGAATGTTCAATGTGTAAATGCAATTGCCAGAGGTAAAAAGATAATGTTATGCTAATGCTAAATGGCGAAGTGGCGAAGTCTCTCCCTTTCCGGGGGACCTCCATGGGACCTTATTTCGGAAAAGTTATGTATTGAAGTCAATGGCGAGAGAAAGATTATCTTTCAATCCCGTTTGAATTGTGCCACGAATTACACATATGATGTTTGTCAATTTAAAACATAATTTTGCAAGGTGCTTAGAGCCGGCTCCGCTGCGGTGTGAACAGGAAAAAACTGTGCTTTTCAGGCTCTAACTCCGAACCGTCCCTGGAACCGCGTTGGTGGGAAAGGGGCATCAATGTCCTTGAGTGACCCAGCCAGAGCCCAGACTTGACGCCGATTGAATATCTCTGGAGAGATCTGAAAATGGCTGTGCACGACGCCACCCATCCAACCTGATGGAGCTTTAGACAATCTGCAAAGAAGAATGGGAGAAACTGCCCAAAGAAAGGTGTGCCAAGCTTGTAGCATCATACTCAAGAAGACTTGAGGCTGTAATTGCTGCCAAAGGTGCTTCAACAACGTATTGAGGTGTGAATACGTATGTGCATGTGATATTTCAATGTTTTATTTTTAATTCATTTACAAAATATATTTTAAAACTGTTTCCACTTTGTCATTATGGGGTATTGTGTCTCGAATGTTGAGAAAAAAAATGAATTTAATCCATTTTGAAATATGGCTGTAACATAACAAAATGGGGGAAAAGTGAAGGGGTATGAATACTTTCCGGATGCACTGTATGTAGACTTCATATCAATGCTTTTAAAGGATTGCATCTCATTTCACAATAAATCCTTTGATTTGGATGATATTGAATTTGACATACTGACTGTTACTCTATTACATCATCTAATCTTTTATTCTCCTCCTGTTCTACTGTCTCCCCTCGCCCTGCGCCCTCACAGGTGATAAGCTGATTACTGAGATGACGAACTCCTGTCACACAAACACACACACACGCACACACACACACATACACACACACGCACGCACGCACGCATGCACGCACGCACAGCAGGAGGTCTGATGAAGCCGAACCCGGTCTAAAATGCTGATTGGATTTCGCTGTCTGCCCGACATGAGTCTGTGGATTCGTTTGAAGATAATCCTTCTACAGGTCTCTAAAAAAATCATTTTATTGTTGTAATGTCACATTCATTCTTACAGATGAACAGAATAATATTGTGTGCATGTGTTACATAATTTGAACCGGCAGTAAACCCCAAATTATTTTGAACACATAAAACATTAAAAAAATCCATTTTGATTTTGAGATATATTGCTTATTGTAATAGCAACATGTCTGTCATTTGAGGAAATTAAACCTCGACGACGTCTCTAGTTTCTTTGACGGTCGGTTTGTTAGAAAGATAACGACTGAAACTTGTTGCAACGATCCAGCTCGGGTCAAGGAAGAACCCAAATTAAAAGTGGGTCTATACAAGTGTAATTTTCTCTCCTCTCATTTCCATTTCTTCACTCTGGCAGTCACCATCTGGAGCTGTCAAAATGCTGAAACATGACTGCTTCTTGGATGTTTTCTCATCACTTCCATCCATCTCTCTCAGCATCACCTCCCTTCAAACACTCCCACATCGCGATCTTTTCTCACTGACTGGAAGTGACGCTGATAAAACCCCTCTGAGACAAAGTTGTGATTTTGGGCTTTATAAATAACACTGACATGACTTCTGCTGCTCCGCGCTCTCAGAGCCTTTTCACAGTGTCAGCGCAGCGTGAACACAGCTGCCGCTCACAGACACGCACAAAGGGGGAGTTTGACTGCCAATTATAGTAAGTACTGACACTCCCACTGACTCGTCGGCCATTAACTTACCTAAATCAACGTATTTAAGTCATTATGTGCATTAGCTGCAGCTGTGTTATGCAGTGATGACACAGTGAAGAGTCGATTGAGATATAGCTCTAAAGCAACAGATTTTGACGGATAATTATTCCATATTGTTTTACACTTTACCCCACCTAAATATGTGGCAATTTGTTGTTGAATTGAAGTCAATATCATGACGTACATTTTTCAACCTTACTAGGATACCTTAATGTCACATTTCACAGGCTGTAACTGCAAGCATCTGGTTCACGTCATCCTCTGAGGGTTCTTGAAAGCTGTCTCGCACTCAGTTTAAAGATAGAACGTGGATGCAATGACACCGTTGCTGAGATACAGCACAGATTAAAAAAACATAGAAAATTGACACTTGTACAATCAATTTAGCTAAGTAAAAATAAGCCATATACTGTTTGCTGCTTGAATAACCAGATGTAATGAGTGAATCAACTGACACAGATATATTTTCACGTTAAAAAATGGCGTAAACAAGTGGCTTTTTACAATTTAAACAGACCGAGCAACATTAGCCCTGTTTCTTCCTCCCCCTGTGTGTGTTTCCCGCCTTCAACAGTGTCTGCCCCGCCCCTGATTGTTTCCACCTGTTCCCACTCACCTCATGTTTAAATTGTCCTGTCTCTCCCCTGTCCTGTGTCAGTTTGTCTTGTTTGTCTCCCCGAATGGTCGTGTCAAGCCTCAGCTCAGAAAGGATCGCTTTTCTCTCATGTCAGGTTTTGTTATGTTTATTTTGTTAGGCTTAAGTTTTTATTAAGTCCTCTTTTTGTTACGCTAGTTTTTTCGTCCTTGTGAGCGCCTTTTGTTATTTCCACCACCTACTCAGTTAAGAGGGATTACCTGCACTGTGAAAATAAATATACATTTTTCTATATTCAAGACTTTGGCCGCTTCTCAATCTCGAGGATTCTGGCTTCCAAGCCAATATTTCAAGGATGCTGCGTCATCGAGTGCCG
>CALSBZ010039044.1:0-11020 GCA_943591055.1 Gobionotothen gibberifrons | reverse complement strand
ATAAAATGCACAATTGTTATAATATGAGAGCTTATCCGCTGTACTATACTCATCATTTTGAATTCAGGTGAAAAGGTATAGTATATTTGTTTTTATTTTGTCAACATTTATAATACAATGATATGATAATGAAGTTAGAGTTAGCTAAGTTAACTAGTTATCTATCTCACATCAGTTGGCTATGTACTGTAGCCAGACTACTATTACAAAATAGCCATCTGGCCAATAAGTATATTATAAGAATGCCAATGCTAGCTAGCTAATTGTCATGGCTATCCACCTCACTTAACCATTGTGATATTCTGTATACACCCCATGTCCTCCGGGTCAAAATGACCCGCCTTCACTAAACCCACTAAAAAGAATATAAAGCAGCGTAATTACATTTTAAACATCAATTCTATTTTGCCTGAAGAAATGACTTTCATTGACCACAAATTCTTAAGTTAAGAAAATACCCTAGATGCAATGTGGTACTAATATTGTGTTATTTGTGTTTCAGAATCCTCTCTCCTGCAGTGGTGATTTTGTCGTAACCATGTCGAAGCGTCACATCCTGATAGACCCGACCCAGCCCTCTACATCCAAGCAACCCAAGCCACAGCCCAGCACTAACTGGAACATTTGTGTCCTCTGTCAAGTAGTTACAGATGAGTCTTTGCAGTGTCCATTCAGATCAACGAAACAACCCATTGATAGTGGCTATGCATCCCTGGTAGAAGACATTCTCCGATTCCACACCCTTCAGCACATGCCAATGGACCTCAACCTGGAGCGATTGGATGACGGGAATGGCATAGAATACACTGAAGCCACACAGGGCTGAGTGGCACAAGAAATGTCGGCTAAAATTCAACAAAAAGGCATTTGACGAACAAAGTCCTAGAGAATTAACTACAGGACAACAAAGTACCTCTACTGTGCACACGCGATCTGCTCACAGCCATCCACAGTCCACAGAGCCTACTTGTTTCTTCTGCAATGAGCCTGCTGGTTCTGCAGACTTACATAATTCATCAACCTACAACATTGATACAAATGTGCGGAAGTGTGCCCTTGAACTTGAGGACACTGCTCTGTTGGCCAAGCTTGCAGCAGGAGACATGATTGCCATTGAGGCCAAGTACCATCACCACTGTCTGCGTTCACTGTACAACAGAGCCAGGCAGGCTGCACCCAAAGGCAATGAAGGAGATGATTCTTGCCTGCATGGTATAGCCTTTGCTGAGCTAGTGGCATACTTGGAAGACATGAAGAGTGATGCGAACAGTGCTCCCGTCTTTAAACTGACAGACATCGCTCAGCTGTACAAGATCAGACTGGAGCAGAAACTAATTCACACCACCAGACTGAAAAACCGACTGTTTTCTGCACTTCCTCATCTGAGGGCACATTCACAGGGAAGAGACACACTTCTGAGTTTTGAGAAGGACATTGGACCAGCCCTCATGATGGCATGTCATCATGACAGTGATGCCATGCACTTAATGCGAGCAGCACAGGTGGTACGTAAAGAGATCTTTGAGTCAGGTTTCTCCTTTGATGGGTCATTCAAGATAAACTGTCAGCAGGAGGCTGTGCCACCATCCCTCTTGGCTCTAGTCAACATGATACTCGATGGGGCAAACATCAAGCATCAAACTCAGCTGGTCCACACAGCCACCACAAAACCTGCCCTAACAATCTCCCAATTAATGGTGTTCAACAGCGTGAAACACGCACGAAACGTGGATTCACCAAGCTCAGCACGCCATAGCCGCAGCCAAGAAACTCCTCTCCCACTCTATCTGTCCCTCAAGATCCATGCAGTAACACGAAGTAGAAGGCTGGTTGACAGACTGTTCAATCTGGGATTGTGTGTTTCCTATGACAGACTGTTGCAACTCACATCAGACATTGCCAATGGTGTCTGCCAGAGCTTTAGGGTGGAAGATGTAGTGTGCCCACCAAAGCTACGTCATGGACTGTTCACAACAGGAGCTGTGGACAACATCGACCACAATCCAAGTTCTGCAACAGCCAAAGATTCCTTCCACGGCACCGGAATCTCACTTATGCAGCATCCGTCACACACACATGGTGGAGCTGATTGTGGTGTCCTAGTGATTGGTCAGGGTGGCTCTTCCACCAAGTCAGTGACACCTCTGCCATCAGCCTACACAATTGTGCCACCAGCAGCCCTCAAGACAAAGGTCTTCAGTGCGCCGGCTGTACAAGGTCCTGTGAGACCTCCCAACCTCCTGACTGCTGCAGCTGCCAAAGAAGATATGTATGCATGGCTCAGCAAAGTCAAGACAGCTGTTGAAAAGTCGACCATGGATGGCTGGATATCGTGGTCTGCCTACCACGCTGATGCGCAACAAGCTGTCATCCCACCTGCAGCAATAACCGCACTATTGCCTCTGTTTCTTGACAATGCACACTCAGTGGCAATGATACGTCACTCCATGGACATCGTCAAGGCAGCAGTTCAGCATGTGAACCCTGGTCAGATTCCTGTCCTTGCAGCTGACCAACCACTGTATGCTCTTGCTAAGGAAGTCCAGTGGACCTGGCCAGCCACTTATGGAGAGGATCACTTTGTGATCATGTTCGGTGGTCTACACATTGAGATGGCCATGTTGAAGTTGCTGGGAGACTGGCTGGAAGACAGTGGCTGGACGAACACCCTGGTACAGGCTGACATTGCAAGTTCCGGAACAGCAAATTCCTTCATACATGCCAGCCATGTCACCATGACCCGCCATGCGCACCAGCTCACAGCTGCAAGCCTTTATACACTCCTCCAACAAGCTTACAGTGAAGACTGCACACCTGATGACTCTAATGCCATGCAACCTGATAGTCCGCCTTTTGAGGAGTGGTGCATACAGTGAGCAAAGGCCAGTGTCCACTTTGACTACTGGCTAAAGACCCTGTCATTGGAGCTTCTCTTGCTGCGGTACATCAGGTCACTTCGTGAAGGTAACTTCCAGCTGTACGTGGAATCCCTGACACAGATCATGCCCTGGATGTTCGCCCTAGATCACACACACTACTCCAGATGGCTTTCCGTACACATCCGTGACATGACGACTCTCGCTGAAAAACATCCACATGTCCTAGCAGAATTCAAGTCTGGACATTTTGTGGTGCACAAAACCAGAAACAAGTTCTCTGCCATGGCACTCGACCAGTGCCATGAGCAGAACAATGCAATGGTGAAAGGTTCTGGTGGGGCTATTGGACTGACTGGCAATCCAGGAGCACTTAGACGCTGGATGGTAGCAGGGCCAGAAATGTCCAGGATCACTACAGAGTTTGAGCAACAGCATAGTGCTAGTGACACTGCGCACCGTCATCACGACCAGCAACCTGGCGTACAAGCAGCATTTCTGAAGGAAGTTAAAGCACTTGTGACAGTGCTGGAAGAGATGGGAAATCCATTCCTAGAACACAGCCACGATTTACTAGTCATTGACACAAAGGACATCATGGACATCAAAGTGGCTGAAACTGTGAGAAGGATCGAGACCCTTGGTGAGGAGCAGTACACCACGTTTGTGAAAGAGAGGCTAGAACAGTGTACAACACCTGTCACACAAACACTTCCAAAGAACAAGTTGCCACTGTTCAGTAGGCCACCGGTCAAGATGAAGTCAAAACAAAAGGCACAGCTTGCAGCACTGAAGAGTGACTGTGGTCTCTTTTCGAGGCTGTACATCTCCTGTCAAACACGAGATGGAGACATTGACAATTTCTTCTCCCATGAAAACCAGGGATCCCCACCAGCTCTGTCAACTGGAGGCAACATTCGGATTGGGGTTAAAGCAGATCTACTTCGCTGCCTAGAATCAGATCTGCTTGAAAACAGTAGTGTACCTATGGCTGATGCAACAATTTTCGATGGTGCAGCTGTGGTTCAAATGTTAAATCCTGGAACATCAAGAACATTTCAAGAGTATGGAGATAGAGTGTTTGCACCATACATCTCTGCTCAACTTGAGAAAAGCAACCGCATTGACCTTGTCTGGGATGTATACCTACCTGCCAGCCTGAAAGCCTCAACCAGACAAAAGAGGGGAAAGGGCACCAGGAAAAGGGTGGCTCCTTCTACTGTGATGCCAAAGAACTGGAAGGACTTTCTTCTATGCGATGAGAACAAAACCGACTTGTTTGCTTTCCTGTCTCGCAGAGTTGTTCATCTTCCTCTCGCAGAGGGCAAGGAACTCTATGCAACAGATGGAAGTGGCGTCCTCTGCTCTCCTGCTGAGTCTTACTTGGCCTGCCTTGCCCCGTGTTCTCAAGAGGAGGCCGACACTCGTCTACTTCTGCATGTGGCAGATGCTGTGCAAAAGGGGTGTAAGAAGGTGACCATACGTACAGTTGATACGGATGTGGTGGTACTGGCTGTGGCTTCATTCAGCAAAATAGCTCCTGATGAGCTGTGGGTTGCCTTTGGTGTTGGATCAAGCTTTCACTACATAGCTGTTCATGAAATTGTTGCCACAATGAATCCAACAAAGTGTCTGACACTCCCAGTCCTTCACGCTTTCACCGGGTGCGACACAGTCTCTGCCTTCGCTGGCAGAGGGAAGAAGACTGCCTGGGAAACGTGGAAGTCTTTCCCAGAGGTGACTGGTGCTTTCAATGAACTCCTATGCATGCCAAGTGAGGTCAGTGAAGGATCAATGTTACTGCTGGAGCGATTTGTGGTGCTGATGTACGACCGAACCAGTGAGAGCATGGAGGTGAATGATGCCAGGAAACAGCTCTTCACACAGAAGTCTAGATCTCTAGAAAACATTCCTCCAACCCAGGCAGCACTGAAGCAGCACATCAAGCGCACTTGCAACCAGGCCAACTGTTGGAACCAGGCATTGGTCCTGGACAGGGGTGAAAGTGGTTTGAATTTCTTGCAGGTACTATAATGCTACCCCGACCTTCATTGGTTCATATTGTTCTCCTCCCGCCCCCAGCTTCATGCATCCCTGAACACAAACTTAGCTAACTTATTATATTCATCATGGCCAGGTTCATGTCCATTCTCTGGGCTAAATAAGCATCATCACCTGTGTCATCTGTGGGCGTTGTTTTTCTAATTTTAAGCACATTCTGAGTTTCTTCATCTGTCTCCTTTCTCTTAAACATCTGAAGAATCGTCGTTTGCATTTTTGCTTTAATTACCACGTAGCCTAATTTTCTAGCTGTCATTCAGTCACTCCATTCTTTTCTCCTCCCGCTGTTCTGATCAAGTGGGAAAAATCAAATATGTGACCCGCTCTATCGAAATCAGTCGGAAGTCGCAACGGCTCATTTCAAAATAAACGTGGATTTGCGTAAAAAAAATAGTTTTTCGGGGTTCTGGTGTTTTGTTTGACTTTAAATAAACAAAGTCTTGGCTTTCAGAATATGAAACTTTTATTTCCAAAATCACACGATAAATACATGTTTGAAGCTCGTAAAGGGAAGATGGCAGCTCTCAGTCACACTCTGCTGTTCCACACGCCGCCCCCCCTCCCTCCGGCTGAAATTATGAATGTAAGGTGTATAGTAATCATATAACAAGGCAGGGTCCGTTAAAGTTTGTTTTCATCTGATTTCAATTAAACAAAGGCTTGGCTTTCAGAATATTAAACTTGTTTCGGCAAATTCAGATGATAAATACAACTTTGAAAGCTTGTAACGACATAATTACAAGCGGAGAACGGAGTAACTTGGCGTCACAGCAGGCATAACAACAGCCGGTGTTTCGCGTGAGTGTTTCCGCGGGAAACAAACACAATACACACGAATGCAAAATTACACAACCACACACACACACACACACACACACACACACACACACACACACACACTCGCGAGCCTCCCCAAGACCAGTAATCCAAACGAAAATATCTTCCCTTCGTAGTATAAATTCCACGGGTGGAGCTGTCAATTCTTCCTGGTCCTCCGGACCGCCTGGAAATCTCTTACCGGTACTAAGGACCGGGTAGGACCAGCACACTTTCACCACTGGTCCTGGATCCAGAGATGCCAGCGCCATCTGACTGGGGCTGGACAGAGGAAACAACTGGGTGGCAGCCACTTTGGACCACTCTACCTGAAGCATCAAAATCGTGCCATGAATTGATACACTGTCGCTGCCAGAAAGGGTGCACTGGACGATGCAAGTGTGCCAAAGCTGCACTGAAGTGCACTGCACTATGTTTCTGTTCTGGAGACTGTTAGATTTAGATCTGTATTATTATTATTATTATCATCATTAAAATAGACTAGCACCATGGGTCTATTTTGTATTATTATCCTTATAGTTTCAAAATTGAAGCACATTTCACTATATTGCATAGGTCCAATAAAAACGTTTTTAATGCAATTTGACCTTGTCCTTGAACTAAATACATTTTCTTTAATTCTGGCGACCTCACAAGTATCATTAACTGAATGGGCATCCACAATTTAGGTGGATATGACACCTTAAAAGTTTTTCTACAATGTTTGGTTCCAAAATTAAGTGTGTTTGAACATTTGACCCGAGAGACTGGCGGCCATCTTGGATTTGACCTCTCACGGTCCTCAAAGGTCAAATCTGACTTCCCTCCACATCTGAAAATAAACCTTATGGTATGCACTAACTATGTTAGAAATGTCATGCTTTTCTCATAAAATGCACAATTGTTATAATATGAGAGCTTATCCGCTGTACTATTGACCCCTTTTACCAACTGGTGTTTAATACAAAACATGTACACAATGCTTGATACTACGACTGTAAAAACGACTCTAAAATGAAATAAATGGAGAGACTAGAGCAATGGAATAATGTCAGAAATAAAGAGAATAAAAGGAAAGAGGCATTTGTTTTCATTTCCATACGTTATGTAATGTAGGCACATATAGATCAGAGCCTCAGGACACAGTTTCCAATAGCGATCAGTGGTGCAGTGCCGTAGGATCCCACTGTCACTGTCACTGAGAAGTGGAGCACGGCCAGATGAACACAGATACCATTTTGTGTGTGATAAAGCAGACATTACCCTTTACCAATCGGTCGCTGACCCTAACACTGACTGCACTGGGTCAAAACTAAATCAGACAGAACGACACATTATGTAGATAATCTCACTTTTATGGCGACAGATATAGACCTCATAGGGTTTATTTTTTCTTTCTTTGGCTATTTTACACATGTTAAAATGCCTTATTAACCTCTATGCAAACCAGGATAATTAAATAATAATGATAGATGTGTAGGCTTTATAAAAAAGGAGGGATGAGCACCTTTAAAACTGTTTTTATACTCTGTGTCAAACGGAAAAATATAAAAGAGTTGAGGAAAAGATTTTTAAAAACCCACTGTGAAATGGAGTGTTTAATTTGCATGTCTGCTGTTAGGGCCTAATGAGAAATGACACATTTGTAATTACAGTGGACTATAATTAGCTGGTGTGTAAGTGAGATGCCAGAACCCAGGACTTTATGACTTGGCTACACAGGGCTTCAACGGAAATGGAAAATTGCTTAAACTTAATGCGAAAAAGATTTAAGATTGTATTTGTTTTTCTTCAACATGAAACAGACTGTTGGACAGGGACAAACATTGGCAGGACGAAGCCTGCGGTGTAGACAACGATGCCTTCACTGTACCGCTGAAACTCACTCACCTCCTCCATCACGCCTACTGACAGAGGAGGTGGAGGAGGACGAAGAGGAGGGACGTGTTTTTATCCTATGCTTCGGGACACATAAGATCGAGGTTTTGGCAGAAGAGAGGACTGCAGATGATGATGATGATGATGATGGTGTTGCAGATTGACACGTGTCTGACCTCATATGATGGCTGCATGGCCTATTAGCCTCAAGTGATACAACACTAACATCATTATACAACTTTGTATACTTGTTACTGGTTGTAATACACATTTTCTCTGTGAAACATTTTTTTAATAAATGATTCCTGAAGCATAAAGCAATATTCTTCATCAGTGGGGGAACTATCTTTACTCAAGTACTGTACAATGTTGAGGTTCTTGAACCCGAGTATTTCCATTTTAATACTCTAGATTAATTTAGCTGGTGATATTTTTCTAACTTTGCTGTACTTTACTTTTGCTAAAGTTAAATGTTGTTTGAGGACCTTTACACAGTAATTGGTACTGATGAAGAAGTCTCATTTTTACTTAGATTGTTTTATTTGACCACTTTTCTTATAAACACTCATTGTTCTGCCAAAATAGAATACAAATAAATATGCATCTTCTGTTGTTTCGTCTTTAACAAGATATGAGTTGTTAGAACATAGATAGACATTGTAGAAGGTGAATGAAGGTCCAGGAAATATAGATTCACAATTCATTCCATGTTGTATTGAGGCATGATGACCCCAGACAATTAGAGCTTAATGATGTACATTTGCAAAAGAAAAAAGCATGTTTGTGGCAGCGGGGTGTGGTTAGGGCGCCGGCTGCTGGAGTGAAGGGAGCGGCTCGGCCGGAGGCCAGACAGCTGATCAGAATCAGGTAATCAGTGACGGAATAAAAGAATGTCGTAACCTGGTTCTGGTCGGTTTTGCAGTAGGCGGGATCCGGGAAGGTCGGACCTGTGAAGGTTTCCAGACGGGCCACTTGTGGAAAGCCCGTGTGTAGAGTGTTTTGGTGTTAATAAACAGATCACCCTAAAACCCTACTCTTGCCGTCCTTCTTCCCGAACCCTGAGTGAGCGGAGAAGCTCACAATGTTTTTCTGGCTAAACCACCGGTGAAGAAAACCCCACACAGTGATCACAGTAAAGCGTGCAGCAGGTGACTGAGACAAAGCGCTGTGCAGTTCCCAGAGGATGCATGTTTTTCTGTTGAACCATTGTTTCAGTGTTTTCCCGGCCAATAGAGGATTTGACCTTTGGACACGGCTCTAAAAATAGACGCATTCCCAAACAAGGGGGAGCTTCTGGGAGAAGAAAGACTCCTGTGATGTACAGGTACACACGGATGTCTGCACACGCACATGCAGGCACATTAACACGCACATGTCCCCCTCCATCAGACCCCCGGACACACGGTCAATTTCTGCTCAGGGAAATGCGCTCCTATTCTATCGATGCGCTTGAATTAGATTGGTTTAAGTCATTTGTCTTAAGGAGATGTCGTAGTTCTATCTCTCGACAGGCTAAGAGCAAACATGTCGTTTTTTTGTGCATTCTCAATCGCAACCATTACATGCATCGATATAACAGTGTGCTGTCCTCACTGCACTTTATAGTGAAAATAAGCCCAATACATTTGCCTACAAACTAGCCATAACGCTGCAGTAATCAATATTTATTTCAATAAACAATACAAAATAACTATATTGCTTATTGCGACTGAAACATCGACTGATGACCTAATCCAGGAGTTCCCTCATCTCTACAGATTGATGTTGTGTCTTTCAGCTAACTGTTTTTGTCTTACAACTCAACTGTTTTGTTTCACCCCGAGCTGTAACAAAGCTCCCATAACCCCCCCCATACTATACTTGTCCAACACTAGAAAGTAGCGATACAAAGTTGGCGACTAGTTGCTGAACACCATGAAGCCGCAAACTCCAGATATTTCCCTCAGTTGTTGGTGAAGGTCAACACAGAGCTAAACATAGTTTCAATATTACACTTACAATTGCCATGTGGCCTAAAACACGACAAAAAACGAATGCAAATGTTGCTACATATCTAATGGATGAGAAAATAGGGTATTATTTGTTTCATATATCGACTTTAAATGCTAATAATACGAGTTTACCACTTGTTCATTTCACGTCCAAAGTGACACAATGTGACTCTGAATGCTCATCAAGCTCCATGGTAGTCTGTCCGATACATTCAGATATTTCTTTTGAAATGTCTGGTTGATGAAGCTAGAGTTGGAGGTACAAAAAAAAAAACAGTGTGTTCATCCTAGGCAACCCATAAATATATACAAGAACATTCATGGGAAATAGTTGATGTGTTGTGACACTAATAGCAAGCATTTCACCTGGAAGCTGCAAGAGGAAAGTCCAGATTTGTCCTATGAACATACTGTGGTGCTACTTTATGCATCAAATATCTGATTTGATTAACATGTTGTTAAAAAAGATGGTGGGGACAGAGAACAGGTTTACTTATTTATTTATTATTTATTTTTGATTTTATTGATCTGTGTGAATCTTTGCTGTACTGTTTTTTCACGCTTACCCTGTTGCTTCTTTGTACAACTGAATTTCCCCTCTGGGATTAATAAAGGTTCATCTTATCTTATCTTATCTTATCTTTCCATTACAGAACCAGGAGAACCCTCTTTCCTTCATTCATCAGCTGTTGAAACCCCCCACATACTGCAAGTCTCCCACTCTGACACTGTGCGTTGGTCGTATCCACACTGAAACACACATTTTGCAGAGGGACATGGGGAGAGACGGCGCTCCTTAAGTAAACTAAAACAGACTCCGAAATTGCAAGCACACTGTTGCTAAGTAACACACAGGAAGCTCCCTAAAGTACACTCCAGTAAGTTATGTGGCCTACACACGGTGCACAGGTAAACACACTGAGTGAAGTTTGCACGACTCACTGTGTGCCCACACGAGTGGGATGGGCAGCTAACATCTTTGGGCACTTCTACTGAGGCTGATTGTTTTCTGACAACATTTACATACGGGCATAACGCTTAGAATATATTGACACCATACATTTTGATGACATCTAATGTGCAAGAAAAAAGCAACACAGGAGAAAAATGTGAAAGAGTGTGAGTGAAAAATGACAGAGTATGAGAATGATTGAGGAAAAATAGTGAGAGGGAGGGAGAGAGAGAGGCCGGCGCCGTGCTGCAGCAGCGGAATAGCCAGGCCATGTAATTTATGGGAGCCCATACTCATAAAACATGAATCTTGTCCATGAAGTGCTGAATCATTTGGTGTGCGCACACATTCGTCCGCCTCCTGCTCCCACACATATGCATGTGTGTACACAAGCAAATCTGCACTGCAGACACACACACACACACACACACACACACACACACACA
>CALSBZ010039043.1:0-13983 GCA_943591055.1 Gobionotothen gibberifrons | reverse complement strand
CACCAGGTGTGCAAAAACTACAGGTACATTTAATATATATATATATATAGGCTCTGGGTGTTGAGGGACTGTCATGGTTGACACGTCTCATCAACGTTGCGTGGAAGTCGGAAACAGTACCGAAGGAGTGGCAGACCGGGGTGGTGGTTCCCCTTTTCAAAAAGGGGGATCAGAGGGTGTGTGCCAATTACAGAGGCATCACACTACTCAGCCTCCCCGGGAAAGTTTACTCTAAGGTACTTGAAAGGAGGGTCAGGCCGATTGTCGAACCTCAGATTGAGGAGGAACAATGCGGATTCCGTCCTGGTCGTGGAACAACGGATCAGCTTTTTACTCTCGCAAGAATCCTGGAGGGGGCCTGGGAGTACGCTTATCCAGTCTACATGTGTTTTGTAGACTTGGAGAAGGCGTATGACCGGGTTCCCAGGGAGTTACTGTGGGAGGTGCTGCAGGAGTATGGGGTGAGGGGGTCTTTACTCAGGGCCATCCAATCTCTGTACTCCCAAAGCGAGAGCTGTGTCCGGGTCCTCTGCAGTAAGTCGGACCTATTTCCGGTGAGGGTTGGCCTCCGCCAGGGCTGCGCTTTGTCACCAATCCTGTTTGTAATATACATGGATCGGATTTCGAGGCGTAGTCGGGGGGGAGGGGGTCTGCAGTTCGGTGGACTAAGGATTGCACCACTGCTTTTTGCAGATGATGTAGTTCTGATGGCTTCATCGGTCTGCGACCTTCAACACTCACTGGATCGGTTCGCAACCGAGTGTGAAGCGGCTGGGATGAGGATCAGCACCTCCAAATCTGAGGCCATGGTTCTCAGCAGGAAACCGATGGACTGTCCACTCCAAGTAGGGAATGAGTCCTTACCCCAAGTGAAGGAGTTCAAGTATCTCGGGGTCTTGTTCTCGAGTGGGGGAACAATGGAGCGTGAGATGGGCTGGAGAATCGGAGCAGCGGGAGCGGTACTGCAGTCGCTTTACCGCACCGTTGTGACGAAAAGAGAGCTGAGCCAGAAGGCAAAGCTCTCTGTCTACCGGGCCATTTTCGTTCCTACCCTCACCTATGGTCATGAGGGATGGGTCATGACCGAATGAACGAGATCGCGGATACAAGCGGCCGAGATGGGTTTTCTCCGCAGGGTGGCTGGCGTCTCCCTTAGGGATAAGGTGAGAAGTTCAGTCATCCGGGAGGGACTCGGAGTTGAACCGCTCCTCCTTCGCGTCGAAAGGAGCCAGTTGAGGTGGTTCGGGCACCTAGTTAGGATGCCACCTGGGCGCCTCCCTAGGGAGGTGTTCCAGGCACGTCCAGCTGGGAAGAGACCAAGGGGTAGACCTAGGACCAGGTGGAGGGATTATATCTCTTCGCTGGCCTGGGAGCGCCTTGGGATCCCCCAGTCAGAGCTGGTTGATGTGGCCAGGGAAAGGAAAGTTTGGGGCTCTCTGCTGGAACTGCTACCTCCGCGTCCGACCACGGATAAGCGGGAGAAGATGGATGGATGGATATATATATATATAATATTATTATCGGTTATCGGTATCGGTCTTGAGAAGCAGGAAGTTATCGGTATCGGTTTCAAAAAACCAATATTGTGCATCCCTAGTTATAACAGACATATGTGTTTTGTATCTTTGTTTGACTCTTCAGGTTGTAAAACGTTATAGGTATTTGGAACCAGATTTACTGCGGCTGGGTTAAATGCAGAGGACACATTTAGTTTTAATGTATGCGAGTACTGAGACAATAAATAAATATAAATCGTAATAGTATGCTCTTTCTGCGCTTCTGCTTAACAGCGTGTTGTCAGGTGTCTCGGATTCGGAGCGTGTTATGAAACCTTTTGAAAAAAAAAATTATAAAAAACAAATAAAGTTTATAAAAAATCTCTCCGCACCGAATATTCGAATATTCGCTGCTGATTACTACCGAATATCCGGAGCCCGAAAAATGGTATTCGGGACAGCCCTACTAGTTTCGTGACTCGACTCGGAATCGCGCACTGATTGATGCGACTCGGACTTGGACTCGTGAATTCTCGCGCACGGTGACTCGTGACTCGACTCGGACACGCGCACTGATTGAAGTGACTCGGACTTGGACTCGTGAATTTCGAGCAAGTTTTCTCTGGAGTCTGATGTCGTCTATCCTGGCGTGTGCACCTGCGAGGCGAGTTCACGTACTGGGCCCCGCTATTCCAGTCTAGAGATGTCCAGAGACACACCCTGCATCCTGCTGTATGCTTTCACACATTCTGCTTCCACATTGGGAAAGGGCAGCGCAAAATGCTCGTTATGTGGAAAAAAGATTGAAGAGAAGGCTCCGTAACACATTACTCTCAGGATCGAGTTCAGACATATAGGCGTAACATAGTAACGTGATCTAATCAATAAATAAAGATTCAGCCGATAACACGAAAGCACATGGCTACTTAACATGCAGAATGTCTTCATTTTGCATGCTAAGTAGCCGTGTGCTTTCTGGGGCTTTTCCTGTGCACACCGCAGCGGGGCCTCTAAGCTCTGAAAACCGGTGCTTTTCAAGCACCAAAAAATTGTCGGCCTAGATTAGCAAGAACCGCATACGTCACGCTTACGGCAGGGGCAAGGGCGGGATCAACCTAAGCAATAACAGTTTATTATGGCGAGTACGGCAAATGAAAGTTGTAACAAGCAGTAGCGCTGACCAAAGTGACTAGAATGCAACCACACACTTATTAAAAAAAACACACTTTATAAAGTCAGGCAACACTAAACAGGCTTAGTGTGATTCTGTTTATTTGTACCTTACTTTGACCATCCGTTCGCTGTCATTGATCATTGTGGAGAGCAGGCAGACGTTTTGTTTTGTATTATAGCAGCTATCGGATGGAATCAATACATGGGCTGCACAGGTTGTCATGACAAGCAGAATCATAATGAAAAATATGCGAGCGAGCAAGCAAGCAAGCAAGCAAGCAAGCAAGCAGTGGACTCGATGTCCTGTCTTGAGTTTGTGCAACCTGCACAAACACCGGCTCACCATGATTACAAATGGTGAAATGCAATGTAAAATTACCGAAAGAATACCAGCTCACTAAATCACAACCGCTCAAACCAACTACAAACTACTACTGCGGATTGGGCAGAGAAGGAGTCCGAGAAAGTTGCTCCCCCATGTGACGTAATATGACGTTTAAAAAAAAAAAGCAGTTTTTAGTAGCAGAGCTCAAAACTGCTCCTTTCCCTCTGAATTCCTGCCCTTATGTCTTGTAAAACATATCAAATCCTGCATTAACATTTTTAATTGTAATTTTCAGGCAAGGTTAAGAATAAATGTAGTAAAAAAAAAACAACAACCTGCAATCACTGCTGTCGTTATATTTGTGTATCTGTGTTTGAATGTGTGGCAGGAGCGTTCCTGCTGTATTCTCAAAAGAAGTTGGCCCATCTGGAGCAGACGGAACAAGGAGGAGAACCAGATGTCTGCGGCCGAAAGGCTTCTATACTACAGGTGCTAAATTACACAAAAGATCTGCCAGTTCGAGTGCTTCACTCTGTTCATGTAGGAGCCAAAATGCTTATCTGGCGGCTTCTTAGAAATGTAGTTACTACATTCCCCACAGCCTCAGTACCAGAGGTGGAAGAAGTACTCTTGTTTTAAATACAAGTAGAAGTACCAGAGTGTAGGAATACTCTGTTACAAGTAAAAGTCAATTCAAATTCAATTAAAAATTGTTACTCAAGTAAAAGTAGAAAAGTATTAGCATCAAAATATAGGTAAAGTACAAAAAGTTAAACTAATCATTATGCAGATTCGTCCATTTCACAATAATATATATGATGTGTTTTATAATGATTGATCATTAAAGTGTGATTTAACACTTGATTATACTTCACATCATTAATCCAAATCTGTAACTAAAGGTGTTAAATACATGTAGTGGAGTAAAAGTACACAATTTACCTCTGAATTGTAGTGGGGTAGAAGTTAAAAGTAGCAACAAATGGAAATACTCAGATAAAGTACCTGAAAATTGCCTGAAAATTGCACTTAAGTACAGTAGTTGAATACATCTACATTACTTTGCACCATTGCTCAGTACACAATGGATGCATCATGGTAACCTTGTCTAACCAAACTGTTCCTCTCCGCTCCCCGCTGCGCAGCTCATACAGCAGTGGCAGGCTCTGGATGATTCCAGCAAATCCAAGTACAGCAGGAAGTCCTCCCGCTGCCCCGAGCCCTCTGTGGGCCAGTTAAGGCCCGACGTCTGCTTCGGATCGGTCTCTGAAAACTTCCACAGCATCACAGAGAAATACCTGCAGAGCGAAGGAAGGCGGAAACAGGACAGCATCGACACAAACAGGTACTGAATGTGAGGGTTTTAAATGTGGCAAAACTGTAGTATAACTTCATGAAACCAGGAAATCCTTACCTTTTTAATCATGAGCCAAATATGCAAGGGTGATGGATGTTAAATATTTTCTTGAAGTTTGTCATTCTGGTCCTAAGCAAAGGATCCTGTTTTGTTTGATGTGACTACAAACACGTTTAAAATGTCAAGGTATTGTTTGTGAAGCTTCTGTTTACAGTGTCTATTTTTAAGGGGACTTATCCGGCTTTTGGGGGGGTTCCCCTTTCTTTCCCTTTTAACCTGTGTTGTCTATTTGTAAGGTAAATGAAGCCTCATGCCTCTCTTTCACTCTGTGTTCAGCCTCCGTCAGCTGCTGCACTACAAGTGGCAGCGCTCGCTGTGTGACCCGGGTGAAGCAGTGGGTCTGCTTGCAGCTCAGTCTATAGGGGAGCCCTCCACCCAGATGACCCTCAACACCTTCCACTTTGCCGGCAGAGGAGAGATGAACGTGACTCTGGGAATCCCTCGGTACGTCGCCTCTACGCCTAACTCATTAATCACTTTATATACTGTATAAGGGATAATATGCAGTGAGACAGTTATTATAGCCAAAAGAATCCCAACCGGTTCTATTAACCAGTCTTTAAAAAACGGCAGAGCCCATACTGGTTCCTGTTAGTGTTTACTTCCTGTGTGTCTTCTTCTGCGGACATTAAATTGACCGGACTTCTTTCTGCGGATCGATATTACTGTGTGTTTTCCCTTGATAAGAGCGTTCTTAGCAGCTTCATGCTATCAAAAAAAGAGCAGAATGATGAATTTAAAGATTGACCAATCAGAGTCGAGCTTTCAACTGAGCTGTGTATTAATAGAGTGGTGCAGTGATTACGTTTTTTGTTTACCGACGTGGAAGTTAGCATCGCACTGGTTCCATCGACAAAAAGTATGACACAGGTTCATCTCCACATATTAACACCACTTTTATAATAGTTGAAGCGCAAATGCAATCACCAGATGTAAAAAGCTAACGCTAGGCTATAAACAAACTACATCACGGTCACATGGTTGCTCATTACAGCTGTCACACTTAAGCTGGCTATTGTTCGGCATGATGATGTTTAGCAGTCTCATTTCGTCACTCCTTTGACACATTCACAGCTTCAGGCTTTCCCCAGTGAGGTCATTACTGACGTATTTTATGTTGAGGAATAAAACATGAAAATCTCTTCACCTTGTCAGACATTAGACCTTATTTCAGAGATATAAACAAAAACTCACAAAAACCTTTGACTTCAAGGCAAGTGCTCAAATGCTTACTAATTTCAGGGTTTTAGGACTCGCTCCTTCACCACTTTAAATAAAAAAAGTTTGGACATCTTCAATTGGCACATGATGACTGTTTTTGTGTTATTAAACAAAATACCTTTCCTAAAAAAACATTGTCTACTCATCCCTGCTTCATCTGCCCCAGCCTTCCCCCAGACTGTTCCTCCATGTCTCACCCCCACCCTGTGTCTCTGTTTGTCTCGCAGACTGAGGGAGATCCTGATGGTGGCCAGCTCCAACATTAAGACTCCCATGATGAGAGTTCCTGTGCTAAACACCAAGAGAGCCTTGAAGAGAGCCAAGACGCTGCGCAAGAAACTCACCAGAGTCTGCCTGGCTGAGGTAAGGGTCCCTTCTCTTCTGTTTACTCTCCTCTGTTATTATTTTCATATTCCATTATCTCTTTTGCTAGACTAATGTTATCTTTGGGTTCTTTTGATGTTCTTTCTTCCATTATATTGAAATACTTCCTGAGCCGTCCCTATTATTTTCATTAACCATAAACCTGCCCATTCTTTTTTTGATTAATCATTTGGTCTATGATTGTTTTTAATCATTTCTTCATGTTTCTTCCCTTTGTGTATCTTTTATTTCCTTGTGTTTTTTCACTTTGTTTGCATATATTGTTTTTTTGAACAGGCCTGCAACTCTTTTTTTCATTACCCATAAATCTGCCCATTGTTTTCTGGATACATTTTTTATTTTATCGGCTATATCGGTGTGTGTGTGTGTGTGTGTGTGTAGGTGCTGCAGAAGGTGGATGTGGTGGAGACGCTGCGGATTGAACATCACCTCAAACTGCGGACTTTCAAAGTCACCTTCAACTTTCTGCCTCCTGACCGCTACTGTGAAGATAAGCTGCTCACACCACACCAGATCCTGTACTTCATGGAAAATAGGTGTGTGTGTATTTGTGAGGGCCGTTGAATAAAATAATCCAGTAAGATTTAACCTGATGTAAACATAAAGAAAGTGCTTTTACACTTGATAATGGTGGTAAAATGATTTGTGATACGCTTACCAATTTTCTTAAGCACTGTACTGTATCTAGGTTTAAATTGAGATTTTAGACACAAAAACTAGTGCTGAGATGTTGGATGTTACTATTGGAGGTCAGAAGTCCCCTTCCACCAACATTTTAACCTTCAGTACAGTTAAGTAAGTCTCATCAGGTTAAAAAACTATTTTATATGTTATAAAAAACTACTGACCAAACTGAATTTAATGAAAGTGCTTGCCCTTTTTTGCCACTGTTTTAGCTAATGCCAGCATGTTTCCATGTATTGATGCAGGGCTGACCCCCCTTGCATTATGCTACATGTGCTGCTAGCTATCACAGGCAACCTGCTCTCAGCACACACACAAATGCTAGTGGAGCCTCGCAGATGGGGGTGCTGCAGCCCCCTCAGCACCAGCCCCTTCCCGCGTCCATGGTCCATATACAGTGGGGCAAAAAAGTATTTAGTCAGCCACCAATTGTGCAAGTTCTCCCACTTAAAAAGATGAGAGGCCTGTCATTTTCATCCTAGGTATACCTCAACTATGAGAGACAAAGTGAGGAAAAAAAATCCAGAAAATCACATTTTCTGATTTTTAAAGAATTTATTTGCAAATTATGGTGGAAAATAAGTATTTGGTCAATAACAAAAGTTCATCTCAATACTTTGTTATATACCCTTTGTTGGCAATGACAGAGGTCAAACATTTTCTGTAAGTCTTCACAAGGTTTTCACACACTGTTGCTGGTATTTTGGCCCATTCCTCCATGCAGATCTCCTCTAGAGCAGTGATGTTTTGGGGCTGTCGCTGGGCAACACGGACTTTCAACTCCCTCCAAAGATTTTCTATGGGGTTGAGATCTGGAGACTGGCTAGGCCACTCCAGGACCTTGAAACGCTTCTTACGAAGCCACTCCTTCGTTGCCCGGGCGGTGTGTTTGGGATCATTGTCATGCTGAAAGACCCAGCCACGTCGATCGCGGGGAGATTCCCAGTCGAACAACAATATTCTGTTTTATCGTTAATGTCCTATATAACATAATCTTCCTGTGCCAGAATAATGCGCATCAAAGCTTTGTGATTGGCCGGCGTGACCCCATGTGTCGGGGCGTGGCTGGTGGGCAGTGGGCACTATTTCGCTGACATTGTCCGTGTCAACAGGAGTGACAGTCCGCACACACACAAGACCGCAGTTATGGCAGAAGCAAAAAAGCCCAAAATATATAATTTGCACTCCGAGTGGGAGGATGATTATTATTGTATCTATTCCAATTCAATGTCCACCTGTCTCATCTGCAATGCGAGCGTGGCTTTATCGAAGAAGGGTAATTTAGGAGCGGCATTTCAAAACAGTGCACAAACGCTGCGAGACAGAATTCCCTCATAATTCTGCCCTACGCTCCCAAAAGGGGAGGGGCCTGAAAGGACAGCTAAATGCACAGCAGTCCATTTTCACCAGGCCCAACAACAAGAGCAAGGCTGCTACCATAGCATATTATCGTGTCGGTCACGTTCTTGCGAAACACATGAAGTCTTTCAAAGACGGCGAAGTTGTGAAAGAAGCTTTCCTGGAGGCTGCCGATGCGCTTTTGGGGGACAGTAAAAATAACAGTAGCATTTCAACAGGTTTTTGATATAATACAAACTCAAGTTGGATACCGTTATTAATCAGCTGTAAGTTTTAGTTTGTTTGAACTTATTCATTATAATTATTGTACAAAATGGTATAAGAATCCAAACTTAAATTGATTATAGTCTATTATCAATTCAGGTTAAGAAACTAGTGTTGCTTGCATCCTATTTTAAAGGCATTTCTTTTTATACTAAAATGCAACAAAAAAAGGGTTTGATTCTATTAATGTTGTCTTTTTTATTGCACTTTGGCAGCAGATTCCTGTGTAGCTTCAGATCTGAGTTGTCTTGTTAGTAAGCCTCATTTATACTTTTGTAGCAACACTATTTTTATATAATGGCAAAGAAAGGGTTCAGAGTCTTTTCTTTTTTTCCTGTGCCATATGTGGCAGCACTGTTCAATGTTTCTTGAAAACATTCCCCACTGTAGTATGTGACATGTGAATAAACTCCAACTCTGTATCAACAACACTGTTGTGTGACTTCAGTTAAATACTTGTATGTGTGTAGATTAGAAAGAGGTAAGATAAAGGATATGCAGTATTTTATGAAGTATTAATCGTACAAAGGTCCGTTTTATACAAGTAGAAGTGTGTATTTACCTGGTAGTAGTCTGTCAGTAAGGCTACGCCTCTCTATTTGGACTGGTAGATCTCGGCACACTGGCAACTTTAAAAGTAGCTCTCGGTTCAAAAAAGGTTGCGCACCCCTGCTTTACACGGATCAGTCGTCCTGGTCCCTTTACAGAAAAACAGCCCCAAAGCATGATGTTTCCACCCCCATGTTTCACAGTAGGTATGGTGTTCTTTGGATGCAACTCAGCATTCTTTCTCCTCCAAACACGTCTAGTTGAGTTTTGACCAAAAAGTTCTATTTTGGTTGCATCTGACCATATGACATTCTCCCAATCCTCTTCTGGATCATCTAAATGCTCTCTAGCTAACTTCAGACGGGCCTGGACATGTACTGGCTTAAGCAGGGGGACACGTCTGGCACTGCCGGATTTGAGTCCCTGGAGGCGTAGTGTGTTACTGATGGTAGCCTTTGTTACTTTGGTCCCAGCTCTCTGCAGGTCATTGACTAGGTGCCCCGTGTGGTTCTGGGATTTTTGCTCACCGTTCTTGTGATCATTTTGACCCCACGGGTGAGATCTTGCGTGGAGCCCCAGATCGAGGGAGATTATCAGTGGTCTTGTATGTCTTCCATTTTCTAATAATTGCTCCCACAGTTGATTTCTTCACACCAAGCTGCTTACCTATTGCAGATTCAGTCTTCCCAGCCTGGTGCAGGTCTACAATTTTGTTTCTGGTGTCCTTTGACAGCTCTTTGGTCTTGGCCATAGTGGAGTTTGGAGTGTGACTGTTTGAGGTTGTGGACAGGTAACTGGTATACTGATAACGAGTTCAAAGAGGTGCCATTAATACAGTTAACGAGTGGAGGACAGAGGAGGCTCTTAAAGAAGAAGTTACAGGTCTGTGAGAGACAGAAATCTTGTTTGTTTGTAGGTGATATACTTATTTTACCGAGGAATTTACCAATTAATTCATTAAAAATCCTACAATGTGATTTTCTGAATTTGTTTTCTTCTCATTTTGTCTCTCATAGTTGATGTATACCTAGGATGAAAATTACAGGCCTCTCATCTTTTTAAGTGGGAGAATTTGCACAATTAGTGGCTGACTAAATACTTTTTTGCCCCACTGTATGTGTGTATATATATATATATATATATGGGATATGGGATATATAGACAATGTGTGCTCATATTTATATATATATATATAAATATATAAATATGAGCACACATTGTCTCACAAGCAAAAAAAAACTCCTTAAAACAACAGTCAAGTGTACAGTCCACTGTCCATACAAAGACCCAGATGCCTCAACAGGCCATATCCAAATCTGTTTTTCTAAGTTTTCGAGCAAGGAACAACAACATGTTTGCATTGTCGGGCAAATGTATCTTTGATTGTAAACTGTCGGGAAGGTGGGGGCTCTCCATCTCCAGCTGCCGTGTTTGCTACCAGCTGGGAAAACGGAATGGGGTGGTTGTGTTTTAGGTGTAGTTTTAAAATGCGTGGTATTGCCTGCTTTTGTCGCTACCTTTTTTACACAAATGCGACACACCGCCCGGCTCATTCAAGTCCGTAGGTTCGCCTCGTTGATTTGGCTTGAATCCAAAATACTGCCACACTGGAGAATCGAGATGTGTAGTTAGGTTTTGTAACCAATTCCATTTCACTTTAAATTCCCCGCGAGTAAGTCACACGTTGTCTCCCGCTTGTCGCTATATTATTAATTTGGCTGCTGCACGCGGAGTGTTCTGACCTGGATGTGTGTCAGCCCCACCCCTCACAGCGCACCTGGCAGGCAGCCACAGCGCACCTGGCAGCCACAGCGCTCCTAGCTAAAATACTGGTCACATCCTTATGTAAACTGCAATTTATCGAGCTCAGAAAAGTTATCGAGTCCATTTTTATTTATCGTACGATAAGTCAATTTATCGATTATCGCGACAGGCCTACGAGCTGACCAATCAGAGCACAGTGGGCTCATGGGGAGGGGGGGGGCAGGAGCTCCAACAAGCCGTGTAGGACAGAGTGAATACACATACTATACAGAGATGCTGTATGAGAAACCAATATGAGTTTGGAACATTGAACAATGTAAATTTATTCTAGTAGACCTCAACAATGGAATTATGATCAGTATAAATGGCCATGACATGGGACCTTTAAGAATCTAAAGAAGTTAATATTATTACACTGTTAACAGGTTATACACTTTTTTACTCATTTTTCCTAAAATTCCATAAAAGAATCTCCAGATAACCCCCTGTTTCATCAGATGAATCGTGTCGCCACATTGTTGCCAATACACGGCTAAATTATTAACCTCTTTTTTTATTTTCTTCACTTTGCTCCTTTGTTTTTTCCTCCCAGGTTTTTCCGTCTCCTGCTGGAAGCCATTAAGAAGCGCAGCGCCAAGCTTGCCTCCATCGCCGTGGAAACAAGGAAGGCCACTCTCCGAGATAAGGACAACGATGCAGAGGGCACCGCTGACAACGCAGGGGTCTGTTTTATTATTTGAGTGCTCCCTATATGATTTTTAGATTTACTGTTGTCACTCGTATTTGAATCAAATCATCTCTTAAATACCAAAATAAAATCTGAAGTTTTTTCATCATGTTGAAATCAGCTAGACGACGTGGAGGTAGAAGAGGAGCGAGAGATTGTTGACGACCAGGCCAACGAAGGAGACGCCGACGCATCGGACGCCAAACGGAAAGACAAACAGCAAGAGGAGGTATGAAGACGGATCAAATACTTCTTAACCTGTTAAGCCCGAGAGCCCCCGGTACAGACGGCCTGCAGGAAACAGTGTCTGAGGGCATGTTCATTTAATAAACTATGAATGTTGTATATCCATGTAACGGAAAGAAACTCATCTAACTGATCATTTACATTTTTTTCTCCAAAAAAACCCCCACAATGCTAACGCTGAGCCTCTGAATTAGCAACGAGCAAAAAATGCTAACAGGTGACTGCACCGAAATTCACTCACAAAACCTTATTATTTATCTTTGCTGCACATCTCAACCCATCGTTTCACATCGTGAGGGGACACAGAATCGAGGGGTACCCTTCATTATCACTCAATTATACGAACTCTCTGAGATAATAACAAGAACACACATCAAAACATATGGAGTTAGCTATAAACGGCAAAATGGCTCACCTGTGTGATAGTCTGGTCAAAAGTGGTCTTCAATGGCATTAAAACGATAAAAACGCTGCTGAAGTTAATCCATAGGTTAATCCAATGTGTCTGTGTCCCTTTGAATGATTTCTGATAATCCATGAGCAATAAATCTGCCTTCCCGTTTCTGGAAGCCAAAGCTAGAAATAGCTTCACTCTTACTCAAAACTGCGTCCGCGAAGCCCCTACCTTTTTGTTTTACCGTGTGTGTGTGTGTGTGTGTGGGGAGATTCCCCTTCGATTCTATTTGAGCTAAATGCTAACCTAAGTAAGCTAACAAGCCATAAGGAAATTGCTAGCTTGCTTACTTTTAGCAGATGTAATTGTTTACATGTTCACCCTAAAATGTTGAAACATATACTTTCCGTCTTTACTAATATTTTTCAATCTAGTGTTGAAGATATTTGCTGTAGGGATGTTTGCCTTCTCTCTAATATAATGGAACTAGATGGTGCTTCACATTTGGCGCCAAAAATGACATTTGAGTAGCAATGTGTGGTTCAAGAAATCATTCCCCTTTACTCGGCATACTCCACAGAGCTTGTTGTGAGCAGTATCATCTAGGAACTATTTCGTTTATACCAAACCACACCTGTGAATGAGTGAGCATGAGCGTCTACACCATGAGTAGATGCATGTTATTTTCTGCACGATGGCATGGTTAGTAGGGGTGTAACGGTTCACAGAATTCATGGTCCGGTACGTACCTCGGTTTGGGGGTCACGGTTCGGTACAACAAGAAAAAGCAAAAAAAAGTCCCAAATGCATAAATCCAGGTTTGTTGTTATTTATTTTTTAACAGTAGTGCAAGTTTCAGTATAAAAATAAGGACTCTAACATTTTGAATAATTAACTTTATTACACAGTTAAAAACAAACCACAAACAGTACCACACACACTCAGATGGCCATATTATCTATAATGGCTGATGTCAAACAAAAAGGTTTCATCAAGCTGTAAAACTAAAAAGAATGTCTTGAAAAATAAAAATATTACATAATAAATTATAAGAAAGTGTTTCAAGGGCGCATAGCAATTGAAATATATATAATAGCTTCCGTTATTAGGGCCCGAGCACGGAGTGCGAGGAAACCTATTGTTATTGGAGGAATTCTTCTTAATATGGTGGAATCATGTTCAGTCGATAAATGTGGCCATCATTATTCTAAACGTGTTCGCAAAAAGGCGGGGCTTAGATAGAAATGCTCATAACTCATCAACAATGTACCAAAAAAACACACATTTTGGTGGTGAGGTTCAGTCTGTATTGGGGAATAGGCACAACATTTTTCATTTTGGAATATAGGGGGCGCCAAAAACATGACAAATGTATAACTCAAGAACTGAAGGACGAAATAATTTTTATTTTTTTAGACATACTCTGGGGATGACTATGAACTTATATTTAAAGTGTCACAGCGAATGACAAATGTGGGAGTGGCCTGTACTTATTTTTTTATGACGATGAGCTGAAATGTGCTTCGGAACGCAAAACTTGGGACACACGTCACAGCCCACGACCTTTTCGAGAATGGAAAAAAAAAACTTAATTTTTCTAAAAAGCTGGTCACTAGCGCCCCCTATTGTGTGGTAGTCACATATAGTTTCTCAGAAGTTCACGAATTTTGGCACCGACATTCCTCATGGAATTGCAGACATATTTCTAATTTGCTTCCATTAGCCCCGCCCCCCAGGAAGTCGGCCATTTTGAAAAATGTGCGTTTTCCAGCCATTTTAAGCACATTCTTGCGAACTCCTCCTAGGGGAATGATCGGAAAAATTCCAATCCAGGACACGTTCAGCCCATATCCAATGTGATGCTAAATTGCGATGGAATAATTGATCGCTCAAACGATGACCTCGTAAGCGAACGGAGAATTTTCCGTTTTGGACGATTTACATGTCACAAATTACTCCAAACTACTCGCATATAGTTTT
>CALSBZ010039042.1:0-11159 GCA_943591055.1 Gobionotothen gibberifrons | reverse complement strand
CAGCCGCTGCCACACGGCAGACCATAAGTACGGCTGTGTGTGGTGTGGGGGGGCTCAGGCCAGCTGCTTGTATTCGCAGTCCTGCAGTGAACCCGTGCAGCAGACATGCCCCGCCCCCGTCATCCACTCGGTGAGTACTGACCCTTGACCTCACCGTTCTTAAGGCATACACAACAAAAGAAACACTTACATAAAAGAACTACATAACAATCGACAAATAAGGAAAAGAGAGGAAAGAAACCACAGCTTACACATAATGGATACTACATTAATATATTACTCATAAGTACATGAATTGTCACATCTTACCACCTGGTCATTATAAATGTTTTGTGTTCTATAACTTAGACATTTTTCCATCTTTTATTAAAGATATTAACTTTGTTTCTGATTCTCGTTGTTATTTTTTCCATTCCATAAATTGTATTTACTAGATTCTTCCATTGTGAGTAAATGAAGTTATTATCTTTTAACCAATTCCTTGTCATTTATTTATTTATTGCTATTCTCATTACGAGAATTACAAGTAAACTATTGTTTATTAAAGGTTTGTGGGAAACTCATATATCTTATAGAGCCTTTTCTTCACCATTAGTTTAGGAACTTGAATGAATCGGCACGTACAGATGAATCCCTAATGTTAAGAGATGCCATGCTTTTATGACTTCTTCAGATTGAGCCCCTCTCTGGCCTGCTGGAGGGCGGCACCATGGTAACCATCTCCGGCTCCAACCTGGGCCAGAAGGCAGAAGACATCCTGCACTCTGTGTCAGTCGCAGAGATTTCCTGCACCGTCATCCCCAGCCTCTACGAGGTCTCCTCCAGGTACACACCAACCTCTGCAGGGGGGTGGAGGGTCTTAATGTTCATATCTTTAACTTGATATCATCAGAATTGAGAAATGATTTTCTTAAAGTAAACGCTACAAAACAAGAAAAATGTCATTGTAAAAGAATGATTGACTTTAGTAAACATTGTCAGGGTGCATGTATGCATGTTTATTAAGAGCATCTGACCAGGGACTGCTGTCTGTCTCCAGGATTGTGTGCAGGACCAGAGCCAGTGGAGGAGAGAGGGCGGGGCCTGTGTCTGTAACCGTGAGCGGAGGAGAGTTAGGGCGCTCCGCCCAGACCTTCAGCTACCAGGTACACCGTATTAAGTTACACCACAGTGGATCAGTAGAGGTCTGGTGAGACCTTGCAAACAGCATAAACCATCAACATATAGAGTATGCTAAATCGGAAATCTGACAAGTTTGAAAATGTGTATTTAGGTTGATCAAGTTTTAAGGCTGTCGAGGCAATTGAGCAATACAAAGTTATGCGATTATTTTGTCCAGCATTGCAGTTGCGATATGATTTGCGAAGGGAATTATCATTTAAAAAACATTATTCACATTGCGATAAAAAATACATGTATATTAAAATGATGCCTGTTGAATACAGTTTGTAGGCTGGTACTTCTTTGCAGCATCACTATGCTTCATTCAGATACTTCCACATATATTGCCATCCAAATTCCAAAATACTGTGGACTGTGAATTGGATTTTACACTAGTCCATTTTCGCGAATTTTGATAATATTTTGATTCATTATGCAGCCCTACTTACAGTCATCTCCCTCCACCCTCTCCCCCTTCTCAGGACCCATTTGTGATGGGGGTGTCTCCTGAACGGGGGCCCAAAGCTGGAGGGACATCCCTGACCATCACAGGCCGAAACCTGCTGACAGGACGTCCTTCTGACCTGACCATCACAGTGGGGGGGGTGCCCTGCGAGATGTAAGGGACACACACACACTCGATTCAAAGTAGCGTCCATGTAAAAGCTGCTGTTTCTGCTCTTATCTCTGTCACCATAAAGACCTCCTCGTTTATCGTTCCCTCTGTCTGCCTGACCTTTGACCTCCGTTTGAGGGCGGGGAGGGGGGGTCAGTGAGGTATCACCTCCTCTCTGAATGTGTCTCTCCGGTGTTCCTCCTCAGTGTGTCGGAGGTGCAGAGCTCCAGTGTTCAGTGTGTGACGGGCAGCAGTGATAAGACCGGAGACCACCGGGTCAGCCTGCACTACAGCAGCAGCCAGCGCCACCTCCACACCCCCGCCTACTGCTACACCCACAACCCCAACATCACCCACGCCTCACCTGCCAAGAGCTTCCTGGAGTGAGTCTGACCATCAGCTGCTCACAGTGTACAGTTGACGACCATGAGAAGTGTTGAGACCATTGGATATAGAAACTACAAGATGAAAATGATTACCTCTATGGCGGACAATTTTCTTTCAAATAAATAAGCAATCTGTCCAATCAAAATGATCCAGCGTCCTCTAAAACTTCAAAATCGACCCAAAATGAATCAAATCAGCTCACAGAGTATAAATATCGCCATATTCTGGTTAAAACAGACATTTTTTATCCTGAACATTTCAGAAATTGATTCAACATCCTCAATAACCCCCAAAACCACTCCAACATTTTCTAAATCGGCCAAGCCATTTTTTTGTTACTGTTGTCAACATAGGCTATAATGCTAATTGATGTGAATTCATCGCACAAATTGCCCAGCATATAGAGACCACTTCAGCATTATCAGTTTCTCTGGTTGGACTATTTATAGTTATGTGTTTGATTCAATTAAACATTTGTATTATTCTATAAACTACTGACAACATTTCTCCGTGTTGAAATTCAACAGACACTGGAATGGAATCGCTGCCATACATGTAGAGATTGAGATTTAAGAAAAATGTGGAGTTGTCTCTTAGTTTTTTTCAGAGCTGTATGAAAGTTAGTATCCTGCAGTTTCTATAAAAAGGAGCTTGCTTGCCTTTTTAACTTGGTTATGTCTAAATTGACCGTTTCTATGCCGGATGCTTACTTTGGGGTACTCAACATTTCCTGGTTCACAATAGGACAGTATGAGCTGACAGAGCAGTGTGCAGTGTAATGACAGCGTGTTCTGTTGTTTAGTGGCGGCCGGCTGATCTACGTGTCGGGTCACAACCTGGACGTGGTGCAGGAGCCCCGCATGGTCGTCTCCGTCTCCCCCTTCCAGTCCATCAGCCAGAGTAAGAGGAGGAGGAGGAGGAGGAAGAGGAGGAGGAGTGTAGAGCAGGGGGAGGACGGGGGGAAGACTCCTGAACGCAGCTGTCCTAGAGACCCCCTCTGCTCTGTCAAACAGGTATGTGTGTGTTATAACTAGTTACCTGTAAAAACATGTTTCAATATAAAAGGAATGTAATCTGAATTTCCGTTAATTTTGGATAACCTCAAATTCAAATGCAATGCAAATAAATCCAAGAGAAAATAAATATCAATAAGAAGTGTTTTACCTAAGTGTATTATGTAGGGCAGGGATGCCCAACCAGTCGATCGCGATCGACCGGTCGATCGCTGGGAGATTCCCAGTCGATCGCGAGATGTGTCTAAAAATAGAACAACAATATTCTGTTGTATCGTTAATGTCCTAAAACATAATATTCCTGTGCCAGAATAATGCACTTGAACGCATCAAAGCTTTGTGATTGGCTGGCGGGACCCCATGTGTCGGGGTGTGGCTAGTGGGCAGTGGGCACAGTTAGCTGACGTTGTCCGCAGTCCGTGTAACAGCCAGGAGTGACAGTCCGCACACACACAAGACCGCAATTATGGCAGATGCAAAACAACAAAAAAGCCCAAAATATATAATATTCACTCCGAGTGGGAGGATGATTATTTTTGTATCTATTCCAATTCAAAGTCCATCTGTCTCATCTGCAATGCGAGCGTGGCTTTACCGAAGAAGGGTAATTTAGGAGCGGCATTTCAAAACAGTGCACAAACGCTCCCTCCTAATTCTGCCCTACGCTCCCAAAAGGGGAGGGACCTGAAAGGACAGATAAATGCACAGCAGTCCATTTTCACCAGGCCCAACAACAAGAGCAAGGCTGCTGCCATAGCATCTTATCGTGTCAGTCACGTTCTTGAGAAACACATGAAGTCTTTCAAAGACGGCGAAGTTGTGAAAGAAGGATTCCTGGAGGCTTCCGACACGCTTTTTGGGGACAGTAAAAATAACAGTAGCATTTCAACAGGTTTTTGATATAATAAAAACTCAAGTTAGATACCGTTATTAATCAGCTGTAAGTTTTAGTTTGTTTGAACTTATTCATTATAATTATTGTACAAAATGGTAAGAATGCAAACTTAAATTGATATAGTCTATTATCAATTGAGGATAAGAAACTAGTGTTGCTTGCATCCTATTTTAAAGGCATTTCTTTTTATACTAAAATGCAACAAAAAGGGTTTGATTCTATTAATTCTGTCTTTTTTATTGCACTTTGGCAGCAGATTCCTGTGTAGCTTCAGGTCTGAGCGGTCTTATTAGTAAGCCTAATTTATACTTTTGTAGCAACACTATTTTTATATAATGGCAAAGAAAGGGTTCAGTCTTTTTTCCCTGTGTCATATGTGGCAGCACTGTTCAATGGTTCTTGAAAACATTACCCACTGTAGTATGTGACGTGTGAATAACCTCCAACTCTGTATCAACAACACTGTTGTGTAACTTCAGTTAAATACTTGTATGTGTGTAGATTAGAAAGAGGTAAGATAAAGGATCTGCAGTATTTTATGAAGTATTAATCGTACAAAGGCCAGTTGTATACAAGTAGAAGTGTGTATTTACCTGGTAGTAGGCTGTCACTAATGGCTACGCCTCTCTATTTGGACTGGTAGATCTCGGCAGACTGGCAACTTTAAAAGTAGCTCTCGGTTCAAAAAAGGTTGGGCACCCCTGATGTAGGGCAACAGAACAATGTGACCCTATGAAAGAATAAACAAGATATTCAGAATCAAAAATGTCTCCTCTTATGGGATAGACCTCCAGAATAGTATAGTTAAACTGCTGATTTAGTTTAAAGGTCACCTATCATGCTATTTTTAGACAATAGAGAGCCGAAGTCCCTCCCCTTCCGGGGGAGCTCCATGGGACCTTATTTAGGAAAAAGTATGTATTGAAGTCAATGGAGAGAGAAAGATTATCTTTCGATCCCGTTTGACTTGTGCCACGAATTACACATATGATGTTTGTCAATTTAAAAGATAATTTTACAAGTCAAACAAATTAAAATGTGTCGTAAAACTGTGAAGTAACACTTTTTTTGTGTGAAACGCTCAATGAACTACATCTCCCGTCTCGCACCACACACCAAGACGGCCGTCACGTTGGCACATTTCACTTCTTTCTTTCAGAATGAGGTGAAAAGTATTAAAAGAGGTGAAAATCACTCCAAGTCTGGGCATGTTGAGAGCTGTACATACACACAAGGGGAGTTGGTCGGTTCCGTAAGAGCCAGCATGCGGGACCGGGATTCTGGGATTTGTAGTCTTTCTAGTTGCGTATTTTTCATAGTCTTATATTTCAACAGTTTTACGACAAACTGTGACTTTTTTGACATGGAATTTTTTTTTAAAGATTGACAAACATCATATGTGTAATTCGTGGCACAATTCAAACGAAAGATAACCTAACCCTCTTTCTCTCTCCATTGACTTCAATAGAAACTTTTTCCGAAATAAGGTCCCATGAGTTCCACCGGAAGGGGAGGGACTTCGCCTCTCTATAGCATAGGTCTCAGATATATAAAAACATATACAAAACATGTATTTGGTCAAAGTGTTTTGGTCAAAAAAAACAACAGATCACCCATTCTAGCCATGCCTCATATCCCTCTATTTCACTTCCTGTTTCAAAAGTGCTGATTCTGGGTATTAACAGGTCTCTCTTGAGAATGAGACCCTGTGTCTCAATGAGATTTTCACCTGTATAAATAAAGGCTTTAAAAAAAAAGGGGGCGGAGCTTTTGCCGGCTCATGCGGGACCTGGCAGATGTCTAAAATGCTGCGGTGATGAAACGCAAGGATTATTAGATCAAGGATTATTTCTGAAACAGTATGGAGCTCAAAGGCTTTCTCTCTTGCTGGTTATACCACAAGGTGAGTTCCTTTTTATTTCCTGCTTCTTCACACACATGCTCTCCAGTACAGGTTAGCTCCGAGTGTTAGCGATGCTAATGTAAACACCGACCATATTATGTCCAAAACAGTCGAGCATTGTTTCTGATAGCAACGTTTCTGATAGTGCTGTTGGTCCACCGCCGATATTACGTCATATCGGCCGCAAATCTGGATCAGCTCCGTTGTACCCCCGTTTTTAGAGATGTGGGTACGGAGAAAAAGAGAGAGGGTTTTGTTTTCTGACGCTGCGTGAGTTCCCTGACACACCGGGGGGGACATATTTATGTATAAAAGACATCAAAAAGTGCATTTTGCATGATAGGTCCCCTTTAATACATTAATTAAACACAGTATTTTTGTTTAATACATCAGGTGTTTGTTCACCAACTGCATTTGAAGACATTTAAAAGTAGCCTAAATTAAAAAAGAACAATCAAGCATTACGTCTACCTATGAAATATACATTATTTTATATAAATGTAGCAGTAATCTGATTACACTTTTTTTTTGTTTTTTGGTTTTCTCGTCCCCCAAGCCTGTGTGTGTGAGTGTGTTGCTTTTTTATTTATAAACTTCTTTCCTTTACTAAACGTCTTCCTTTCTCCCTGTGGGATCAGTTCTCGGAGCGCTGCGAGGTGAACTCCTCCTCCCTCATCCTGTGCCGCTCTCCCATGGTGGACTCCTCCATCTGGGGGTCAAAGGTCACCGCAGAGTTCCTGCTGGACAACCTGCACTTCGACTTCAGCCGTCTGAACCCCCAGAGCTTCAGCTACGAGCCCAACCCTGTCCTGCGCCCGCTCAACCAGCTGGACCCTCTGAAGGCGTACCGCTACAACCCCGGCAGCTTCATCCAGCTGGAGGTCAGGGGGGGGGGGCACTTGTTTAGTGGGAATGCTGATACAGCATTCCCACTATCTGTTATGCTACGCACAAAATTCTTTATTATTCCGCCGGGTTATTTTGCACCTCTTCTTCTCCCACTTTCCACATTGCAGAAACTCCGTTCAAACATCAAAACGTTCAGCTCGGTCGGGAATCGATGGCTATTACTTTTCTTATTCATAACTTTCATAATTCTAGAGATACATCCCATAATTCATCACATTTTTAACATGGAAGTCAATGGAGAAACTCTTCAATCCTTCATACTTTCACTCAGAAACCTCATTCGAACTTACACATCTTTCTGACATTATTCGTGTAACACACACAACTTTTTAATCTGATTTGTACTTTTAGAGATATTAAACATTGTTCAGACCTTGGTAAAGAGGCCTTCTTCAGATTTTAGAGTGTGTGATGTCACAGCTAGAGTGGAGGACAGATTTAATTTTGCCTTCATATTTTCTTTTAAACCTGCCATAATTCCCAAACCCTACATTCCTGAGACATAATTTGTCATGACAAACGTAGGAAAACATCTCGTAGCTTGAAAAATTAAAAAGAATTAAGCAAAAAAATTAAACAAAATGCCTCTTGAGGGCATGAAGTGACAAAAACGTTCAACCCCATTGTAAATTCAGCCTCATCTTTCCCCACCACAGCAGCCGCACACCTTTAGTTAATCTGCCAAAAAGGCCACATTATTAACCCGAAAATACACAGAAAGTACACAAAAAGTACACTTCAGATGCTCAAGTTCCTTGACATGCTTCACGCTTTGAAATGTCACCGATATCTGTTACGGTTCTTCAACAAAACGTTCACATGTAAGAGGTTTATCTCTCATTCAGAACAATGAAAATGCTCTCCTCTCACTGATTACTGCACATCACCATGGAAACCTTTGATCTCTGGACACGTCGTTAGCTCAAATATAAACACCTGTGTCATGGAACACAATGATGTCATAACTCCAACTGACATGCTCAGAGCAGCAGACTTCAGATAATGGTTAATGGTCCTGCCCTCAACAGCTCTATGTCAATTATGGGGTGTCATCATATGCCGTTTCCATGGAAACGCATCCCTCGCCATAAAACACGATGTCGCTGTAACTCCAATGGCCACGGTCCGATCGTCCCCCAAACTTCGCTTGTATATCACCGGTCCATGCCTCAACAGCTTTACGCCAAATCTGAGATCTCACCATAGGCTGTTGCCATGGAAACACATCCCTCGCCATGAAACACGATGTCGCTGTAGCTCCAATGGACACGGTCCGGTCGTCCCACAATCTTCACCTGTATATCACCTCTCCATGCCTCAACAGCTCTACGTCAAATCTGACATCTCACCATATGCCGTTTCCATGGAAACGCATCCCTCGCCATAAAACACGATGTTGTCGTAACGCCTGAAAAGGGTCAAAACAGCACCAGACTTCAGATAATGGTTAACGGTCCAGCCCTCAACAGCTCTTCGTCAATTATGGGTTGTCATCATTTCATTTCAAACCTTTATTTATACAGATGAATCCCATTGAGATCATTGATCTCTTTTTCAAGGGAGACCTGCTCAAGTAGTTCCACATGAACATAAAAACATAAATAGAACAACAAAAGGACATCATACAGCATCATATGCCATTTCCATGGAAACGCATCCCTCACCATCAAGTTAGTTAAAAAGTGTGCAGTTCAAATATTCTGCTGCTTTTCCAAGCCTTTTTACTTTATTTTCTTCTCTTATCACACATTCAAGCCCCCAGTGTTCATGTATAATTTCAATCTAAATTCTTCACTTTCTTCTTAAACATTACATTTCAGCATAGCAGTTTAGCGTCAGCTTTTCAGCATAAAGCATTCCCACTAGCAATTGCATTCTCTAGTTTTTATTTGCATTTACTCAGATCTGCTCCGTTTGTTACTGTGTCCAACCAAGTCTCGCTAAATGAGAAGTCTTGTTACGTAATCACTCGGCGCTTGGCCTTTTTCACATTGTGGAAATCAGCAAAATATTCAGCTATGAAATGTAAAATCTTTATGATAACATTAAGCTAAGCTTTCTATTCTCCAACTGTCGCTCAGTATTAAACTGTCTCCTTAAAAAAAAGGTCACATGACGCAACAACAAACAGAGCAGTTCAAGCGAGGAGTGAGAGATACAGGTGTTGTTTCTCTGTAAGGTCCATAGTGTTTACACTGAACACTAGGGCGGTGGTGGTGAAGTCCATACTTGGGACTTGGCTTGGCAACTGGAAGGTCACCAGTTCAAGTCCCGGAAAGACCAAGTGCTACCGAGGTGTCCCCGAGCAAGGCACCGTTCCCTACACTGCTCCCCGGGCGCCGTACATAATGGCAGCCCACTGCTCCTAACACTAGGATGGGTCAAATGCGGAGAAACCGTTTCGTTACAGGGGGCGACTGTGGCTGCGAGGGAGTGTGGTCGTCTTTCAACCAGAAGGTTGTGGGTTCGATCCCAGCTCATGCAGTCAACAAGTCGATGTATCCTTGGGCAAGATACTTAACCCTGAGTTGCTCCCGATGGCATGGCCAACGGTGTGTGAATGTGTGTGCATGTTAGTTCCTAGAGCAAGGTACACTGCTCTGTATGAATGGGTGTGAATGGGTGAACGACATGTAGTATGTAAAGCGCTTTGAGGGGTCGTAAAGACTGGATAAAGCGCTATATAAGTACAGTCCATTTACATAGTACCTGTACTACGTAATGACAATAAGTTGAATCTTCTTCTTATTCTTCAACAGTCTGAGCCAGTTACTGACAAAATACTGAACTTTTAGTGACGTACATCAATGGTGTTATTAATAAAAACGGTTACCCTGTAGAAAAAGGGAGACATGTAAGGCACAGCTTGTTTTAGCGAGGAAGAGGAACCACCAGCAGCAAGCCAGCTGTATGACTGCTGTCTGTGGAGTTCTCTAGCAGTTTCTCTGAGTCTCTGGCGTCAGTCACAAAGACAGGGTCCAGATGTTCCCAGCAGTCTAAAGCTCCTTACACACCAAAGAACACCACTGATTCCGATTCTGCTTATCGATTCCGGTTCTTATCGATTCCCTGTTTCGATTCCAAAATTGTAAAAGAAAATCAAACGTTTAGATAACAGAAATATCTTTATTCTTTTAAGCTGTAACTGACATTTTTACAAATAAAAAATGTTCGTGCAATACAAATGTATTACACAATAGCTGTGCTTTATTTTAACTGAGCTATGCCTGTGGCAAGCTATTAACTTGCCACAGGCATTTCTTTTCTAGTGTAGTGGAGCCTCACTTCAGAGCGTTTACCGCGATCCATCTTTGGTGTTATGAAGTGACTGAGCTCGTGAACTGTCTACGGGAGGGCGGGGGGAGCCTCGCTGCGGGGCAACTGTGGACCTCTGTCGCCTGTCAGCGCAACTTACATGATGCCGTTTTAAAAAATGAAGGGCGGTGCCGGCCGTCAGCGAACAGAGCCGTCCGTCAGCGGCCCGCTGACGACCGGCCGTTCTGTAATTCTCCAGAACACACAGATGGCCAGTCCGCCCCTGGTTACCCTGTATTCCACCGGGTCGCCGCGGCGCAGACGGACCCAGTGGAATACAGGTTCTACCGCGTTTAGGATACCCGGTACCCGGCATTTTCTTATCGGTTCTCATCTGGAACCGAGTTTCGGTTCCCAACCCTAATAATAAGCAGTGCTATGTTTTATTGTGGTAGTACAAAACAGGAGTAAATACAAATACAATAAAAACGATGTGAATTAAAACCATAGTCTACATTCAAATATAACACCACTATTAACAATTAAAAAATTGGAGCAGCCTGAACATTTTGAAGAAGAGTTTTAGGGGAAAGTTCTGAAAGCTAAACTGTAGGTTCCTTCTGCATGTGTTCTCAGGGGGAGAACCTGGACCTGGCCGTCACTAAGGACGAGCTGGAGGTTATGGTGGGGGAGGGTGTGTGTGCTGTGAAGACCCTGACCAGAAACCACCTGTACTGCGAGCCCCCCCCTCAGCAGCCTCCATCAGGACCCAACGGCAAGAAGAGGGAGGGCTCCGACAATCTGCCTGAGTTCACAGTGAGTGTGTGCTTTCACTCTGAAAACATAGGAAACCATTCAGATCTTTAACCCTCAAGCGGGTCCGACTGTTAAAAATGTGATGAATTATGGGATGTATCTCTAGAATTATGAAAGTTATGAATAAGAAAAGTAATAGCCATCGATTCCCGACCGCTTATAAGCTGTGTGTGTGTGTGTGTGTGTGTGTGTGTGTGTGTGTGT
>CALSBZ010039040.1:6124-17315 GCA_943591055.1 Gobionotothen gibberifrons | reverse complement strand
ATCTGAGTACTTCTACTTTTACTCAAGCACAAGATCTGAGTACTTCTACTTTCACTCAAGCACAAGATCTGAGTACTTCTGCTTTTACTCAAGTGCAAGATCTGAGTTGTACCACCTCTGATTGATAAAAGAAAGCTTTGCACGCCACCTTTTCCCTCCTGACTCTCGAGCGTGCATATTTATGAAAGGTTTTCCCTCTGCAGACACATCTACTTTGTTTTCTGTCAATATTAACAGCATTTGCATTGTGTATGTTTTGCTGCACTCCATTAATCAGCAGCAAACATATTCATGTTATTCCTTTAGTAACCTTTGTATTTGAAGTTCAGCGAGTGTCACCCATAACAGCCAGACTAGCTATTTGCACACCATTAGACAGCGCTCACATATTCATTCTTTACCACCTCTTCAACACATTTCACTGACATCCTCCAACTGTGTTTGTGCACATTCACCTTTTTTTTTTTTAAATAGTGGATATATCCCACATAAAAGATGTGTATGACTATTTGATGCAGTTATATAAGCACTGTCTATTCTTTTTGAGTTGGTCGCTCTCCCATTAACATTAAACTCATGACATTTGCCATTGAAGCGCACTTTTTTTGAAGAACTTCTTTAGACTTTAGAGACAATCTGCGCCAGTGAAGCGCTCCTGGCAGCTTGTGTTGGCCTGCTTCCCAATAAAGCTACTTTTATTTTGCTTTGATTTGGCAGCTGAGGGTATTTTCATGATTTATAGCAACGTATTATTCTGTTACTTGAATTTATATTGGACATTGAGCAATACCTATTAAGAGTGATGGTGGACAGGAATATGTTAACATTAGTTTTTGAAGTCATAGCTTTAACGTGGCATTTTAACATGAACAAATCATTCATTTAGATGCATTCAACACATCCGTACTCTACATTTCACATTCTGATCTTATAGTCTAAGTTTTATTATGGTGTGATGTATATAATAAATAATACACCCTGCCTGCATGGCCTTGCAAAACATGACAGATTAATACCAAACATGAACCGAAAGCAATGCATTTATACCAACTCACAACTTTTATTTCTACAATGTATGACCTTTTAATGGAAAACCGTTCTATTGCTTTACAATAAGAGACCATGTTCTTGCAGAGAAATAGAAAAGAACATCCTTTGTGATGTGAAGGAGGTGAATTAAGGGAAAGAAATGGGGAAAGATAAGAAAACTAAATTGTACTCAAAGGTCACCTCTCATGCTATGTTTAGGCAATAGCATAGGTCTCAGATATATACAAATATATAAAAAACATGTCTATGAAGCGTTTTGCTCAAAATACCAAACAGATCACCCATTCTAGCCATGCCTCACATCCCTCTATTTCACTTCCTGTTTCTAAAGTGCTGATTCTGGGTATAAACAGGTTTCTCTTGAGAATGAGACCCTGTGTCTCAATGAGTTTTTCACATGTATAAATAAAGGCAAAAAAAATGTATAAAAAATAAAGTTTTCTTTTTTTTTTTAAACTGAAAGAAATAAGAGGGGGCGGAGCTTATGCCGGCTCAAGCGGGACCTGGCAGATACTGTCTAAAATGCTGCGGTGATGAATTGATCTAATGATTATTAGATCAAGGATTATTTCTGAAACAGTATGGAGCTCAAAGGCTTTCTCTCTTGCCGGTTATACCACAAGGTGAGTTCCTTTTTATTTCCTGCTTCTTCACACACATGCTCTCCAGCACAGGTTAGCTCTGAGTGTTAGCGATGCTAATGTAAACACTGACCATATTACGTCCAAAACAGTCGGGCATTGTTTCTGATAGCAACGTTTCTGATAGGGCCGTGGGTCCACATTTCAGATATTACATCATATCGGACGCAAATCTGGATCAACTCCGTTGTTCCCCCGTTTTTAGAGATTTGGGTACGGAGAAAAAGAGAGAGGGTTTTATTTTCTGACGCTGCGTGAGTTCCCCGACACACCGGGGACACATGGTTATGTATAAAAGACATACAAAAGTACATTTTGTATGATAGGTCCCCTTTAAGACGAAACACGGTATATATGAAATTGTGGCTTCTTTTTTTTTCAAGAATCAGAAATAATTTGACATGATACAAGCCTATATATATATAAAAAGAAATGACTCACTTATAATATATAATATATAACTCCTTATAATGAAACTACTGATTATTTTAAAGTATAGTAAGTAGTACATATGAGGAGCTCTTTTCCAAAACGCTATATATCCATTTTAATAGTTGTCAGGAAAATGACATTTTTTACCTAGACCCACACATTTTGTTAATATTAAATTTATATATATATATATATATAGGATATATAGCGATTTGGCATGAAACGTTGATAGAGCAGTGAATAGGTTCAGTACACAGCAAAAATGGCACAACAAACTCAATTTTCAATTTGGCTTTTATAGCGTTTTGGAAAAGAGCTCCTCATATACTGTACCTTTACGCAATGAATGTGCAAACTTTTGAATCAGTTTAGCATCAAATGGCAGAAGAAAGACAATCAAAATATATCAAAAACGTTATGACCAATAAAGTATTAGACATTTGCAGTTTTTATATTTAAACATCAATATGTATAAACGCACATTACACACAACCAGACACCGAATCCAATAGTGCTGTGGTGGTTAACTACCCCCTCATTTCCACACTAATGACAAGTAATACAAATCGACTTCCTAATTGACAAGTATAATGTGTTAACAGACGGAGACAAATGGAGCGTCACATCCTACCTTTAGCTCCATTCACTGCAATACTTCCTGCTTTCTCCAGGTTTAAAAAAGTTAATGTTGGAGCAGTTTAATGTCATTTTGTTTCCTGTTCACTGATCACAAGGTGGAGAGAATAGTTGCAGTGAGATTAGAGCAGAGTTTTGTGGGCAGATGAAGGATGGGAGGGCTTTTTGATCGCTTCTTCTTTTAAAATCTTGTGTAAAAAGAGCCAACCGCTAATTCAAAGCAGCACCAGGCGACTTTGAAACTCAGAAATCTTGTGAACTATTAGTTAACTGCAGACACTGATACAGGCATTTAGTATCCACGTTTTGTTCCTACAGAATACATGGTGAAAGGATAAGATGTGTTTTGTCAGTATGGAACTATTTCATGAAACATTCTCTGTTGTTTAAGTGTCTGATACTTGATTTCCACAAATACAAAATACATAATGATATCACATATATGATATAGTCAGACACTGTGTTATTTCAAATCAAGCCTAACGAATAATTAGTTCAAACTGGCTTTATTCACTTCAATTAGAATGCAATTTTCCTCTGTGGTTTTCTATACAACACATTTGTGTATTGTAAGGTGACATCGAATGTTTTGAAAGGTGCCCTCAAGTCAAATGTATTATTGTTATTGTATCTTTGCCTCTCTACCACTGTTAATGTTCAGTTTTTTTAGACAAGGCTAATCCTAGGCTGCGTTTCACTTCGGTTAAATGAAATCCTTGCGTCCCTCACTTGCGTCGTTTCCCTGCGTTTAGTCCCTCCCACCAGGGAAGCATGGAGAGACGCAAGGAAACCACGAGAAGCAGGGAAATGAGTTTTAAGAGCAATGGGACGTCCTTTCCTCCGGAGCGTCACGTGAAGCGACGTCCGTTTGTGATGCACAGCTGATCGTCTGACAGTAGCCAGCTCTGTCCCCGTTATTTCCACACACACACGCCTCTGTTAGTACACATTTACTGACACAAACATGTGTATCATCTGTTGTAGACCCAAATACATTAAATAAAATAAGAACTCATTCTCAAAAAAGATAAACGCCATTCTTAAAATGTATAAACGAAAAAAGCGATCATGAAAATGTTTCCAATAAATGAATAAATTAATGTTTGACCACTTTGTGGTTCAGATATATCACATATTTGTAACTAAATGATGCATTCATTGAAACAAAACACAGTATAGACTGAGGAGTGACTCGTGAGGTTCATGTATTTTCTTCACTCCGCTGGAAAACTGCTCTCATGTCAAGAAGCATGAGATCAGTGCATGCACTGCATCGTCCAATCAGAGAGCGATACACAGTAAGGGGGCGGGGCGAGTATCTGAGGATTTCATCGGAGGATGGTCTGGTGGTTCCTCGATTATCGCTCCTCCATTATCGCTCCTCGGTCGCTGCTCTGTGATGCTAGTTCAAGCAGATACTTGGCATCTCATCTTGGGTGCAAGTTCATCAATGTTTGTGCTCAGGCTCTGAGCTGAGGAGACCCTCAGGATGGAGTGAAGGTGTGCGTTCAATATACCGGCGGGCCAGATCTAATAGTAATTAGAAATGATCCTGCGGGCCGAAATTAAATCCACCAAGGGCCTGATTTGGCCCCCGGGCCTTGAGTTTGACACATGTGCCCTAGATGAACACGAAATAAAGAAGAGTATATTTTAATAGGTTTGTAAAAGCTCATTACAATACTAAGACCAATAATACATTTGTATTGTTCTTAATATTAGTGTTCATCATTGTTGACATCGGTATTTTTGCATAATCATTAATTATGCATGTCCTGATCATTTTCCGTGCAATCGTAAAATACAAAATAATGGTGAAATGTACATATATATATATTTCTTTTCTTTGTCTTTCCAAAGCATTACATCATTATTGACACGACACGAAAATAACTTAATTTAAAGTATTTATTTCACCTTTACTCAGCCTACGTTGTTTTTCATGATTTTCTTTATATAAGATGGCCAGGGGTTCTTCTGTATGCTGGAATAACCTTATTAGTCCAGTCATGTTTCTTCACTGGAGATACCCGTTGAATAAATGAGCATGAGAGCTTGTTGAGATCCACTTCAGAGCGTTTGGTTTGAGATGCGTTCACACAGTGACACCCTCAGTGTCGGCCAACAGCTCCTGACTGTGAGCTAAACTGATGCTGGTCACACAGTCGCCACAGGGCCTGAGATAAGATGTGTGAAAGTCTGTTTTCCGTTACAGAAAAGCTGTGTTTGAAAGAGAGAAGTTTACTGTAGTGCCATTTTTGGATACTATACATGGCCAAAAGTATGTGCAGAGGTAGAAGAAGTACTTAGATCCGTTATTTAAGTAAAAGCAGAGATACTATGTTGTTAAAGAACTCTTTTGTAAAAGTACAAAAGTATATTATATTACTTGTTAGACGCTCTTATCCAAAGTGACTTACATACTCAACACTGTGGACAATCCCCACAGGAGCAGTTTGGGGTGAAGTGTCTCAGGGACACAACGACATGCTGTTTGAACCTGTGACCCCCCTGATCCGAACACCAACGCACAACCCACTGCGCCACACGCCTCCACACGTATATGCATCATACAGTACCAAGTACTCTTTCTGCTTGATGCTCCATTTCATTATAATATATATATGGAGAAAAAGTAATATCTACATATAAAGACGGAGAAAATAAACGATAACGTTTATGGTTAAGTGTTAGCACCCCCCGAAGAGGCACAAGCTCTTACGTTGATATTGGAGATTTCAATAAATTCAAATAAAAATAAAAACGAATATCCGAATAACGAAATTGAAACCCGAATAACGAACGAATATTCGGGTACAGCCCTACCATATTGTGAGGTCTTAATGTGAGTTTAACCGACTGTAGATGCACTTTAAGCTGTTTTAGACTTCAGGCTGGAATACATTTTTCAGTGGAGGTCAATGGTAGCATGAGAGCTTCGAGCTAGATATGAGTTAGCTGTCTGCTCGCATTTCAATTCAAACTCAAGGCCAGAATGAGTCTGCAGCGGATGTATAAGCAGCAGAAACATAAACAGTCTTTATCTCTTTGCACCCTCACCCTATCTTATCCAATGCGGCGACACATCAGTAGTTAAGGCTGCAACCTTTCCTTACAGTGGACAGTGTGAGAAGATGTGATATAACCGGGCGAGTTTGAAAAGGTCACAGTAACTTTAATCGTGTCAGAGGAGTCACTTCGATGCAAACAATCGGAGAAACTTTGCCCCGCCCGCACTAACTTGACTTTAAAATGTCACGGCGGCTCTTTAATGTGTCGGAGAAGGTCTGAGTCGATGCTAGCTGTTATCTTCTCGAGCTGATAAGGTTTGGTGGGGGTCAATACACATTACTGAACAGGTGCAGCATTGATCAGGTGGAAAGTGCTGATTCAGGAGAAAGAATGTCCTGTTTTATTGATTTACAGGCGGAGTCTAGGTCCTATATAACTTGGAATTTCACCTTTAAGAAATGATTAACGTTCAAAAATAGACATTATTAGACATTTTGAACCGTTTCTTGTATGATATACACTAAACAAAAATATAAACGCAGCACTTTTGTTTTTGCTCCCATTTTTCATGAGATGAACTCAAAGATCTAAAACATTTTCGATATACACAAAATAACCATTTCTCTCAAATATTGTTCACAAATCTGAAAAAATCTGTGATAGTGAGCACTTAATAATAATAATTATAATCCATCCCACCTCACAGGTGTGGCATATCAAGATGCTGATTAGACAGCATGATTATTGCACAGGTGTGCCTTAGGCTGGCCACAATAAAAGGCCACTCTGAAACGTGCATTTTTGCTTTATTGGGGGGGTCTGGGGGGGTCTGAAAACCAGTCAGTATCTGGTGTGAGGGTTAGGGTTAGGGTTAGGGTTAGGGTTAGGGTTAGGGTTAGGGTTAGGGTTAGGGTTAGGGTAATGTTGTGAATCGAGTGGCCCATGGTGGTGGTGGGGTTATGGTATGGGCAAGCGTATGTTATGGACGACGAACACAGGTTGAAATGGTTATTTTGTGTATTTAGAAAATGTTTTAGATCTTTGAGTTCATCTAATGAAAAATGGGAGCAAAAACAAAAGTGTTGCGTTTATATTTTTGTTCAGTGTACATTTCCGGTACAATGAAAAACTGTAACGTTGACTTTAATTAAATCAGAATCAGAATCAGAAACAGATTTATTGCCAAGTAATACATACGAGGAATTTATCTTGGTGTTTTTGGTGCGAACATAAACCAAAAAATACAGCAATATTAAATGTATTGTGTCAACAGATTTCACATAACTGTATTAGGTTAGTTGAAAGCAATAATATTAAGTTGAACCTAATATATTTGTATTCAAACGTAATTTTCAACGAGACAATGTTTCAGTTCTTTCAGTGTATGAGCATTGATGTGGTTTTGATTATAGTCTTTCAGTCATAATGTGTTGATTTAAATGGAATCCAATGTCATTGACTGACACTGTGCAACACACATCAATTTAAACGCCTTTAACATTTACTTTATGCTAATGTTCTGTTAACACGGCATGTCATCGAGTCAGGCGTTTAGCATTTTTGGACCAAATTGGCTGGAGAACAGAGAGCTGAAACGTTGCCTTGTTGTCGGCCCGGGGCGAGAGCTTTGACACCGCAGAGAGCTTTTTAAAGGATTTATAGATTGTTTCAACTTGTATTACCGGGGGACCTTTATAACAAAGCAGTCTGTTTGTTTTTTAACCACAAAATATGGCCTTTTCATCTCTGCGGGAAATAAATCAGGTGTCTCTGTCTTTCTCTACTCGGATTTCTCTGTAGAGTGACATCGGTGTGAATCATTCGGGACACACTCGTCCGTGTTCCTTTCCCGAGGGGATACGTCTTTCAAATACAGGCTGAAGTGTGACATTTAATGCTATGAGCCACTGATATCTGCATTTAAGCCAAGCGGCCAGAACCTCAAACAAACCTGATGCTGATCAAACAGAGCTGAGGGGACAGTAGCCCGAAGATAAGAGCAGACACGTGACGAGAAATCGCTTAGAGGTTTGGAAACAGGACTCATTATGTGAAGGAGAAACGTGATGAGAGGTGTTTGAGCAAAACACTCAAATATTCCTGAGTGCTTATTCTACGCATGTTTTAAACATTTTGTATTTGAATTATGGAACGTTTACTCACCTCTGATTGTTTGTCTCAGTGCAAACAACATTATCCAAACATCCCAGCTTCTACCTGGAAATGTGGACATGCTCATATTCCTAAAAGATAACCTTGATGATGCTGAGTGAGTGAGTGAGTGAGTGAGTGAGTGAGTGAGTTAGTGAGTTAGAGTTGAGTTACTTGAAAAACTAAAGTGAAACTTCATTTATTCTATTGCAGGGTCTGATTATTATATTGTTGACACTTTAAAATACTACTATCCTACTAAAATGCTGTATAAATCAGATTTATTATTTAATAAAGAAAAAAAATTCAAGTACAAAAAAAAAAAAAAATTCTAATTATTTTTCTTTATTTTTCAATATCACGATAAATATCGTACTGTGGACTTTTTATCGCGATATTATCGTACCGTGAGTTTTTTGGTATCGTTACATCCCTACAAACAACATTATCGAAACATAGTCTTCTAGGTAGCCAAACAACATGTGCTGATTGAATGATAAAAACTTTTTTCTAAGACATGTTTGCAGTCCCTCAAGCTTGGAGAAATTAATGTAAGAAAGGATTCATTTACAATTAAAGACAACAATTATTCTGCTAAAAAGAGCCATTTTGCAATTTGAGTACTTCTTTGTGTTCCCACACGCCTCCATTGGACTCCTTTGTTTACTTCTGTAACATAGTGACATCACTAGATAACGGTCGTGCTCCAACACATGAGAAAAATGAGCTTTTTGAACATTAACCTCTTAAGCCCTAAGGGTACCCCAGAGGGCCCCCCGCCACATTTTGTTTTTCGAGACGATGTCTCAGGGCTTCTTAACATTTATGAAACTATTAATGTGTAGCACCAGATTAACGGGAATGATCTCAGCAAACTGAATATATGAACCATTTTTACCACAACAAAACACAAGGGTAATACCAAGCCTCTGAATTAAGATGAAAAACATGAAAAAAATCTCAGGGCTTAAGCATGGAGACACGTCCCAGTAGAGATACAAATATAAAACCATAACGTTTGAATAATATGTCCTCTTTAAGTGAAGGATCTGAGAACGTCATCCAATACTAGAACCCAATGATCTTAAAGGGGTGCACTTTGCAATTATAATAATAATAATAATAATATTCCTTGGATATTTGACAATAATCAGTTCTTCGTAGAAAGCCCCATTAGCGGATCAGAAAGCCTTCGTGTGGTTTCTCATCACCGACACAAACTAGGCCGCTAACCGCCAAATCCGTCCTTCTAGGTCACCATCGTCCTGACAACAGCAGCCCCTTCCTCCTGTAATGGATTGATCAATTGTGCATGTTCAATCACAAGGACGAAGACATAACACGCACACTACACACACATGCTGGAGTGTGTGTGTGTGTAGTGTACGCAGACAAACAAATGCTGTGGTGAAAGAGGGGTATTGTTAACTTCTCTCTTCCCCCCCTCGTCTTCATAAAAGGGGGGAAGAAAGGGTGACCCAAATATGGCCGGGGCGCATATTGTCAAGGATGGTTGGGATTATCCGTGAATGGGTGCACTGTACGAAAACAAACACACCGAGTTGCACGCAGGCAGGGAGAGACATTTAAAGTGTGTGTTTGTGAGCCCCCACACACACATTAGAGAGACACACCTCCACACAAACACACACACAATATACAAGTTAGTGATGCATGGTTGCCTGGCCTGCTTGTGGAAGGGGGTGGGGTAGGGTGTGTGTGTGTGTGTGGGTGTGTGTGTGTGTGTGTGGGTGTGTGTGTGTGTGTGTGTGTGTGTGTGTGTGTGTGTGTGTTAGTGGGAGTGACCGGCATACCTTTACACCCCGCTCCAATAGCATCCCTGCCCCCCCCCCCTGATTTTCCCACCACCCTGCAGCCATGCACTGAATGGAGCCCGGCTGCTATCTGAAGCATGGATCTCCAACTGTTTACTCTTCCTCCTCTTCCTCCTCTTCTTCCACTTTCTGCCTCTCTTTTTTTTACACAGCGTGTGTTTTCACATTCTTACCTTTAACCGGAGAACAACATTACACTCTGCAGGACACTGAATAAGGGATTTAGCAGTGGGGGAAGAGGTGATCACATCTTTAAAGTGAGTACAAGAAAACGTAATTCAAAATCTAATCAAGTGTGTTATCAGCTAATGTGTTTATACTATCAAAACTAAAAGTTATCTATTTACAAAATCACTAGCTGATGCATTACTGTGTGAGCAGCATGGAACACTTTGTAAATGGGCAAAAAAGAGACAATTTGAATATATATAGTGTATGTAAATTACGTGCAATTAAAAGGACAATATTGTGCTCCTGAAATGTAGAAATAGAAACACTCATTAAAGTTGAGTTATCTATTAAATTGTGCTTAAGTACAGAACTGGAATACTTAGTTACATTTCATTATTCATCCTGCTTAATAATGACTTATAACACAAGTTGTTTATCAAATGCAAGTTGTTTGTTTTCATGTGTAATAATTGATTGGTTGTCCATACGTGTGATTTAATGAACATACAAAAGGTATTTCTTAACAGGCAGTGGATGGAAATACATGAGCAGTAATAATGATACAAATAACAATACAAAACATATTAATTAAATACAAGCATAGAGTTGCTAAGCCATCGACTAACCCTAAGGTTAAGATAAGGTAAGATAAGATGAACCTTTATTAATCCCAGAGGGGAAATTCAGTTGTACAAAGCAGCAACAGGGTAAGCGTGAGTACAGTACGGCAAAGATTCACACAGATCAATAAAATCAAAAAAAAATTTAAATTAAAATAATAATGATAATAATACTAAAAGACTATGAAAATAGGAGATGAGTAAAAATAAGAGTAAAATAACTGTCAGCATATATACATATTTGGTCATCATTTAAGTTATAAAGTGCGGAATAAGTTAAAGTGAAAAGTTAACATGGGTTGTGGAAGCAGTGTATATTTATGTCCAGTGATTTCATTGTATTTCTTTTTCATTATTAACCCCTTATTGTGCAGCCTGATGGACTCGGTTGTTGTGTAACATTTTGACTTATCGACTTATCACCCCCTAACTTTTATTTTATTCTGAGCTCTGCAGAAAGAATATTTCTTGGGTAAAATGGGCTTTTAAAGGTGACCTATCATGCAAAATGCACTTGTGTACGTCTTTTATACGTGTATGTGTCCCCGGTGTTCCAGGGAACTCACCAAGTGTCAGAAAACACAACCCTCTCTCTTTTCCTCCATACCCAAATCTCTTAAAAAGGGGCTGCAACGGATCTGAT